>OV884029.1:2500-32500 GCA_930367265.1 Catocala fraxini | reverse complement strand
AGAACGTTCCAAAGGATGGGCCCACCGATGGATCCTTGCACGCATCCTTTGCTCGTCCTTCGTTCATGCTGCTCCCCCGCATACCTCACCGTGACTCTCCGGTCACTCAGGTAGCTGTCGATCACTCGCCTCAAATTGGCCGGACAGTTTTCCTCAGCCAATCGGACTCTTATAGCCGGCCACCATGCACTGTCGAAGGCGCCCTCGATGTCAAGTGACACTAATGTCACAATCTTTTTTAGGTCTAAATTAGCACGGATGTGCTGCATTAGTGTGTAGAGGGCGTCTTCGGTGCTTTTTTGGGGCATGAATCCGTATTGGCGAGTACTAATCCTCGGCAACAGATGGAATTTGAGGCGAGCCACCAACATTTTCTCGTACACCTTACCCAGTACTGGCAAGAGGCCAATCGGCCTGTACGATTTGGGTTCGGTGTACGAGCTCTTTCCCGGCTTTTTTAGGACGACCACCGTTGCTTCCTTCCAGACCTTAGGGAAGTATCTGAGCGCCATACACTTATTTAGCAGGGCTAAAAAGTAGGTGGGATCGCAATTTATCGCCCTCATGCATATATCGGCGGTGAAACCGTCGGCTCCCGGGGCCTTTTTGGGGTTGAATGACTTTGCAGACATTTCGAGTTCGCTCAGAGTAAACGGCGGGTCATGCTGCTCACCATGACTCCACGAGTTTATGGATTCAGCTTGTTCTCGAGTTTGTTGGTGGTCTGCATCGTCATTTTCCCTCCTATCTTCGGGATAAAAAGTCTCAGCTAGGAGCCTTACCGATTGCCTCGCATCTAGGGTTCTACCTCCTTCTTGCAGCGGTATATCCTCTTCCCTTTTGGCAGACCTGGCAATAATCCGATAAATTCCTTCCCACATTCCCTCCCTATCCTGCTTCCCACAGAAATCCTTCCAACTCTCCGTTATTGCCAATTTCACTTCCATTTCATAATTTTCTTTTTCTTTCAGGTATATGCTGACTACGTGTTCTCTTCGAACTGGAGCTGCGTTTCTGATGCGGCGTCTCTTCGTGTTCACCTGTTTCTTTAAGTCTTCGAGTTTTTTGGACCACCACGGAAAGGTAAGTTGCTCTTTTTTATTTTTACTAGGTATAGTTTGACTACATGTTTCAGTGATTGCTTTTGTGTATGTTACTATTGCTTTTTCTAAATGTTCTACATTATTAATTTTTTGTAATTCTTCTATGGTTTGGTTATTGTCTTGCATGGCCTGGATCAACTTCACATGAAATTGGTCCCAGCATGCTTTTTTAGTATTATAAATTCTCGTCGTCCTTTCGACGCTTATACCTTTGGATTTTTCTAGATTAAGACTAAATGAGATTCCGTGATGATCCGAACTCGTTAAACTCTCCACCACCCTCCAGTTATCCACAAGGTTCAAAATGTCCATCGTACAGGCCGTAACGTCCACGTGACTGCAGTATCTTCTGCCACCCCTTATGACGTCGAATGTCGGGATGCTCCCAGTGTTGAGAACATGCAAACCCATCTCATCCAAAGCCCCACACATCTCCTCCCCTCTTAAGTCCTCCTGGCTGCTACCCCACCAGGTGGACTTGGCGTTCGTGTCACCTCCAAAGACTAATCTGCCGGGTCCCTTACTCTGCTGGATCGTTTTTAAGCGTCCAAGGTACGGCTCCAGGGGTACATTTGGCTCAAAGTAGTAAGAGACAAGTGTGATCTCCCAGGCTCTGGTTCGGATCCCCACCACAACGATGTTGTTTGTGGTGAGTTCCGGGTACTGTAAGACGTCTAGGTCGTGGTCAAAAACAGCTATTGCTGCTTTGACAGTACCCTCCCCTACATCAGAGCTTTGGAAGATTCTAACACCCCGGTGACTCCTCATTCTTTTCACGGCACCCACGTACGGCTCCTGGAGCAGTGCAACCGCTGTTTTGCGCTTTCCAGCTTCCAACAAGAGTTCATTTGTTGCCAGTTTGCTCCTCTGCAGATTAGCTTGGAGGATTTTGTACTGGGGGGAAACGGTAGTCAGGTCCATTCTTTGGAGGTTGGGCTGTGCAGCGACATATGGGTTCCCTTCTCGTGGCGCAGCTCTCATTGATTCTGGGACAACCTTAGCAATAAGCTATCTTTGCCCTGGCTATTGATTCCCACCTTCTTCGTATAGGGCACTGGTCACTAAACGCGTTGTGCTCAGTGTCCTCCAGTTTTGCACTGGTACAGTTTGTGCAGCATGGTAAGGCTCCGGCTATCCAGTCGGGGCATTTTTCCTTTAGGTGGAGTCCACCACAGTGACAACATTTCGGCTGAGTTTCTTTACAGAATCGCCTCCCATGGCCGTACCCAAGGCACATGGAGCATTGCACTAATGGAGACTGGTCTGCCACTCTTACCTTTTGCATGTCTATGTGAACTGTACCAGTTTGAAGTATTCTGCAATGGAGGATTGGAGAGACCCTGATCACAACGTGTCGAGTGTGTGGATTCCTTGCTTTCCTGTGGTATTTTATTTCCACCCTATCATTTGAGTTGTCTAGGTTGTGGAACACCGATCGATTTTGGTTCCTTAAGGCCATGAGGATATCCTCTTCGCTGTGCACGGCTAGAACATCTCTAAGAACTAGCATCGGGTCCTGGTTTTTCACCTCCTCTACGTGTATATGCTCTTCCACACTCTTCAACCGTTCCTTCACTTTGTCCCTTTCTTCTTTAGTCCTGCAACCCACTATTACCTTCCTATCCTTTACCTTACGCACTTTTTCCACAGTGACCCATCCGTCTTTCGCGTTTACAGCTTTTCGCACTCTCTCCAAAACCTGATCTCCAGTGTCTTTATCGTCCTTTGGTGCAATTACGATAGAATGTAATGCTGGCTCTCTATGTTTCAGGTTGGCTGTTGCTGATGCTGCTTCTGCGTAGGTCATCATCTGCGTCGGCGCGGAGTTTTGCAGGGTTGTGATGGCTTCTCGCACTTTCCCCATTTCAAGGTAAGTGTCCTCAATTTTCTGTTTTTGCCATTGTAGCATTTTAATCACTTCACTGTTATCTATATTTATTTCCTGTCCTACTGTCATTGTCCCTTTTTCGCTCTTCTCCTTTATAAAAGTCCCATCCCTTTTCGCGTGTTGTCCTTTTCTTTTTTCCCCGGCCTCTTCCTTTATAAGTTTATACATTTCATCCAGCGCCATGGTGATCCCGGCCTTTAGGTCTGTCTTCAGATTGCGGGACTCACTAAGGTGGGTTTTCGCTTTCCGGAGCCAGATTCGGGCCTGGGTCACCCTGTCGGTGGATTTTGCAAGTTCTTTGTCCTTCCCAGGTGAGATGTCAATGGCTTCTGCTGAGGCTCGTTTTGGTCCTTCTTTAGTTTCTTGAAGGACTTGCTTTATAAGTGGTCCTTTTGTTTCCCATTCTCCAATACTTCGCCTCACTTGTGAGGTCTCGTTTTTGCTAGACGATCCTGTCGTCTCTGTCTGTTTTGGAGATGTTGAGACCATCCTGGGGCTTTTTTCCATACTTGTCCCTTTTACTGGAGTGTGGAACATTCTAGGGGGAACTGTGTCGTCCAAAATGAGTCAACAAAATAGCTCTTAAATTAAGTTCACTTGTCAAAAAAACTAAGTAAACATATGTCACAATTAAAAATAGAACTAAATTTAAATTGAATAAAAGAGTAACGTCATAAGTTAAGCTAGCATAAAGCAGAAAGTAAGTTACTAGAGTAAGCTTATTTTTAATCCGATTTTTCCCTTTCAGATACCGATAGGATCCCTGTCGTACTATCTATTCAATAGAGTAGACTCTGAAAAAGCGTCCAATTGACCTTAATAATAATAAAAAGGTGGGTTGGGCGGGGTGAAAATTTTCAAAATTTAGCAATTCCCACTATCGGGGGCGGTCGAGGGGGGTGGCGATCGACGGGGAAAAATTCCTGGCGCCGATTAATGACGGTTTAATGGAAAAAAGCTGAAAAATTTCAGAGTTTTTGCCAAAAAACAAAAAAATTTAAAGGCAAAAATTTCAGAAATGTTGGCAACACTGAAAATTTCGGTGGCGCTGTGCTAGACAAAACGAATTAAGACTTTCAGCTGAAAACCCGGTGAAAAAATATGAATATTTACTCAAAAATGTCTCGAAATACGATGTACCATTACACCTCGGTTCGTGATTTATTTAGAATTTAGACAATCAAAATTTAGCAATTCCCACTATCGGGGGCGGTCGAGGGGGGTGGCGATCGACGGGGAAAAATTCCTGGCGCCGATTAATGACGGTTTAATGGAAAAAAGCTGAAAAATTTCAGAGTTTTTGCCAAAAAACAAAAAAATTTAAAGGCAAAAATTTCAGAAATGTTGGCAACACTGAAAATTTCGGTGGCGCTGTGCTAGACAAAACGAATTAAGACTTTCAGCTGAAAACCCGGTGAAAAAATATGAATATTTACTTCGGTTAGGTTAGGTTAGGTTAGGTTAGGTTAGGTTAGGTTAGGTTAGGTTAGGTTAGGTTAGGTTAGGTTAGGTTAGGTTAGGTTAGGTTAGGTTAGGTTAGGTTAGGTTAGGTTAGGTTAGGTTAGGTTAGGTTAGGTTAGGTTAGGTTAGGTTAGGTTAGGTTAGGTTAGGTTAGGTTAGGTTAGGTTAGGTTAGGTTGAGTGATGTTATAGCTATGTTGGTAATAGTGCGTTCTAAAACTTAACGCTTGTCGGTTCGATCCCCTGTAGAAGTGATAATCCTTTTAACCCCGAGAGGGCGCGCGCGGTGTTCCCGCGCGCCTTCTACCGTCGAAAGGGGAGAGCGGTCAGGCTCTCCCCTGGGGACGAGAGGTGGCCGGGTCCGTTTGACCCGGCCCACACCCACATGGGGGGGCCTGCTATGGATGAATCCTCTAAGTTCCCAACTGGCCCCCCCTATTGGATGAGAGAGGGAACACCCCAGGTTTTTTAGTGGGTAGACCAGCGCGTCTCGCTGGGAGTCCCACACTCCCCCGCCGGTGCCGTCCCCTAGCCGGCGGGCAGTGCATGAAGCATTTTTCCTGGGTAACAAAAAAAAAAAAAAAAAAAAGGTTAGGTTAGGTTAGGTTAGGTTAGGTTAGGTTAGGTTAGGTTAGGTTAGGTTAGGTTAGGTTAGGTTAGGTTAGGTTAGGTTAGGTTAGGTTAGGTTAGGTTAGGTTAGGTTAGGTTAGGTTAGGTTAGGTTAGGTTAGGTTAGGTTAGGTTAGGTTAGGTTAGGTTAGGTTAGGTTAGGTTAGGTTAGGTTAGGTTAGGTTAGGTTAGGTTAGGTTAGGTTAGGTTAGGTTAGGTTAGGTTAGGTTAGGTTAGGTTAGGTTAGGTTAGGTTAGGTTAGGTTAGGTTAGGTTAGGTTAGGTTAGGTTGGGGTGTGTGGCCAGAGAACCTCCCAGTGTGCCTGACGGCTGCTGGTCCTTTCCACACTTCTCGTGGGATGGAACAGCATACGTTGGGCCGGTGCACCCCGGGCAACTCGGGTAATAATGTCCTTTCGGGGGCATTATTACTCGTGGCTAATACTCTGGCACGCATAGGGAACCCGAGGCATCTTGTCTCGGGATTATCGGCCCGCGAGGGCCGCGTATGGGGGTCTCTCCACGTGTTCCTCTGATTAGCAGAGGACACGGGGATGGGACGGGGGGGATAGAGGAAGAAAACCTCTTTAAAAAATTACCAGTGGGGGCCGTTAGGCCGGGATGGGAAGCGTAGGCGTCCTGCCCAGTCGGGCGGTCTTGGGGCGGGTGGATCGGTCCAGCATGGACCCCCACCCGGCCCAACACGGGGCGATAGAGGAAGACAACCTCTCTAAAAAATTACTAGTGTGGCCGTTAGGCCGAGGTGGGAAACTTGGGTTTCCTGCCCAGTCGGGCGGTCTTGGGGCGGGTGGATCGGTCCAGCATGGACCCCCATCCGGCCCAACACGCCGCGATAGAGGAAGACAACCTCTCTAAAAAATTACTAGTGTGGCCGTTAGGCCGAGGTGGGAAACGTGGGTTTCCTGCCCTGCCCAGTCGGGCGGTCTTGGGGCGGGTGGATCGGTCCAGCATGGACCCCCATCCGGCCCAACCCGTAATCCTGAACTGACAGGACCGGGGGCCCTTCGGGCTGCGAGGAAGAAAACCTCTATAAAAATTACCCAAAGCCCAAGTTTTTGGTGGCCCGGCGAGGGGCTGTATGGCTGGGGGGAACCCAGCCATTAGGGCCACCCCCCTAAAAAACATGAAAGATGTCGGCTAAAGGTGAAAACCTACCCCAGGAGGGTACCAGGCGCGCCGCGCCTGGAGAATCCCTCACGGAGCCTTCTGGCTCCGTCTGCCCCTCGTATTCTGGGGGGGGCAACCCACATCTCAGCGCTGTGCCGCGCGAAACATCCGGCACCGAATTGTCCGCAAACTCTGCGACCGAAAAACCGAAGACGAAAGGCCCCAAAAAGGGGAAGGTTGGGGGGGTTATGCCCCCGTCGACAGTTGGGGACAGTGTCCCGGGTGTGCCGAAGACACGGTC
Organism: Catocala fraxini; assembly: GCA_930367265.1. NCBI lineage: Eukaryota > Metazoa > Arthropoda > Insecta > Lepidoptera > Erebidae > Catocala > Catocala fraxini. The sequence goes on along the minus strand of OV884029.1, from coordinate 26,013 downwards.
GAGGTGTCGGGTGGCGGCGCTGGCGCGCAGCGACTCCTTGTCGAGCGTGTTCAGCGCCGGCACCGGCACTGATATGGACGTCGAGTCGCGGGCGGGCTCGGGCTCGGAGGCCAGTCGGCCTCAGAGCCGGTGCTCGTCGGCGGCTCGACGGGAGAGGGAGGAGGGGGAGGACAGCTCTGCCTCCCTCACCCTCAAGTTCTGGGCGGCGCCCGGCGCTTCCGCGAAGCGCCGGAAGACGTCGCACCACGCGTCCGATGGGACGGACACGGAGGTGGAGGTAGCGGAGGGGACGCCCTGTGTAGGAAGGGCTGGTTCCCCGATGCCGCCTCCCTCCGCGAGGAAGGTCCACGGGCAGCCTTTGCCTGCCCGTCGGGACCCCCGCAAGGCGGCTGAGGTCGCGGATGCGTCCCCTTCGGGAGGGGACTCGGTTGCCGACCTCAGGCAACGGTTCGAGGCTGGAGCCGAGACCGTCTTGAGGGTGGCGGCCCGGTCCGGTAACCTGAAGGGGGGGTTCGTCCGGGACCTCAAAACCGCGACAGAGGAAATGAGGGAGGCCTTCCTCAACCTGTGGGGGCGGACTTCGTCCGACCTACAGAGGCGCTGGAGGTCGGAGAACGAGGGGCTGCATAGGCAGCTGGCGGAGCTCCGGGCGGAGGTGACGGCCATGAAGGCGGCCGCAGCCACTGCCGCTCGGGCCGACGCCGCCAAGGCAAAGCCTGCCAGAGGGCCGCGGGAGGAGTTCCCGCCTCTCTCACGGCGCACAGCGCAGCCCCTCTCTCCCGCGGAGGACCGGCGTCCCGCCTGGGCGGACGACCTAATGCGGGCCACAGTGGCTCAGGCGCGCAACGTCGTTGAAGCGTGTCTGGCCAGCTGTGGCCTCGCGCCCGTCCCGATTCTGGGCCCTCCGCTCGGGGGCCGTCCCCGCATGGTCGGGGGCGCGCCGGCTGGCCCGGCGCTCTCCGGCCAGCCAGTGGCACGGCAGACATCTGCCCCCGCACCGACGGCTTCCTCCTCTAAGGGGAAAAGGAGGGGCAAGGGGAAGGCGACCGTCACTGTGGCGCCGCCGCGCCCCGCCCCCCAGCCCCAAGCCGCCCCGGTGGCCTCTACCTCGGCTGAACAGCCATGGACGGAGGTCACCAGGAGGAGGAGGACGAAGAAGAAGAAGGCCTCCCGAGCTCCCCAGCTCCATAAAAAGAAGGGCCTCCACCCAGCTGACCTGCGCCCCCCACGCTCCACCGCTGTTGTGGTGGAGCTGACGGAGGAGGGGCTCCGGCAAGGCGTGACCTACGCAAGCGTCCTCCGGCGGGCCACTCAGGCTATGAATCTCGCCGAGATGGGCCTCGCTGGAGGCGTTTGCTTTAAGGTTGCCGCCACTGGGGCCAGAATTTTGGAGGTCCCAGGGGCCACCTCCGGCGACAAGGCGGACAGGGTAGCCGCAAAAATCCGGTCCCTGTTCTCGCCTGAGGAGGTCAAGATCTCCCGCCCGGTGAAGTCCGCCGAAATGCGGATAACCGGGCTGGACGACTCGGCCTCCTCCGAGGATGTCGCCGCTGCGGTGGCACAAGCCGGAGCCTGCCCTCAAGCGCAGGTCAGGGTGGGGGAGATGCGCCGCAGCGAGAGCGGACTGTGCACGGTTGTGGTGCGCTGTCCCATCGCTGCGGCGAAGAAGGTTGCGGCCGGCCGTTTGCTGGTCGGGATGGTCTCGGCTCAGGTGAAGCTCCTGGAGCCGAGGCCTAGGCGGTGCTACCGCTGCCTCGAACCGGGGCACGTGAGGCAGCAATGCACCGCCGAAGTTGACCGCAGCGACTTTTGCTTTCGCTGCGGCCAGCCCGGCCACAAAGCCGCCGCCTGCTCCGCCGCAAAACTTTCCTGCAGCATCTGTTTGGCTGCAGGAAAGCCGGCGGAGCACCGGATGGGGAGCAAATCTTGCTCCCCACCAAAAAGACGTAGGGCCAGAGGGGCGGTCGCCAGGACTCCGGCCGCCCCAGCCCCCTCCCAAGCAGGGAGCAGTAGGGAGGCGATGGACACGTAATTAATTATGGTCCATCGCCTCCTACAGGTGAATGTTAACCACTCCGCCAGGGCGCAGGATATCTTGTTGCAGCATATGGCGGAGTGGTCAATAGACATCGCCGTGGTCGCCGAGCCTTACTGCGTCCCCAGCCGACACAACTGGTTTGGGGACCTCGGGGGCTCGGCGGCTATTGTTTCGTCCGGACCCTCGCTCCTGGTGATGACAGACAGGGGCGAGGGTTATGTGTGTGTTGATTGGGAGGGAACCGTCCTGATCGGGGTGTACTTTTCTCCGAACCGGCGCCTCGCCGAGTTTGAGCGATTTTTGGGCGCGGTGGGGGCCGTGATTAATCGGTACCCATCGCGTCCGGTCGTGGTGGCGGGGGACTTCAATGCCAAGTCAACGGCTTGGGGATCCCCTGTCACCGACGCTCGCGGCGAGGCGCTGGAGGAGTGGGCGATTGCGACCGGCCTCGTGGTTCTGAACCGGGGTTCGGTCGCCACGTGCGTGCGCTGGCAGGGCGAGTCCATTGTGGACATTTCGTTTGCAAGCCCTGCCGTAGCGCGCCGCGTCCGGGACTGGCAAGTGCTGGTCGAGGCGGAGTCTCTGTCGGACCACCGTTACGTGCGGTTCGACGTCTCCGCCTCACCAGCGATCCCGGACGATCGCCCGAGGAGAGTGCACACCCCGTCGTCCCCACGATGGGCGTTGAAACGTCTCAATGTAGACGTGCTGGTGGAAGCCTCCATCGTCCAGGCCTGGACCCCGATGGGCGAAGGGCCTGTGGAGGTCGAGCTAGAGGCAGAGTGGTTCCGGGGCGCGATGACGCTGATCTGCGACGCGTCGATGCCCCGGGCCAGTGCTCGACCTCCGAGGCGTCAAGTGTACTGGTGGTCTGAAGACATCAGCGAGAAACGCGCCGCGTGCATTGCGGCGCGTCGCCAGTACACTAGGTACCGCCGACGCAGGCGGTACCGTGACCAGACCGTGGAGGCACGGCTGCGGGATGCGTACAAACAGCGAAAGTACGCCCTGCAGTCTGCCATCAGCGAGGCCAAAGCCCAAAGATGGGAAGAGTTCCTGGGGACTCTCGAGGCAGATCCGTGGGGCCGTCCGTACAAGGCGGTCAGGGGCAAGTTGCGCCCCTGGGCCCCACCGGTCACCGAGAGTCTCCAGCCCCGGCAATTGGAGGAGGTGGTCTCCGCTCTCTTTCCTTCGAGAGCGGAGCACACGCCTCCCGAAATGGCGCCGCCCGAAGTTGAGGAGGGCGGCGCTGATGCCGGGGCGCCACAAGTAACAATGGCGGAGCTCGGCGCGGCAATGATGCGGCTCCGGGGTAAAAACACCGCCCCGGGGCCGGATGGAATTCCTGGCCGCGCCTGGGTTTTGGCCTACGACGCCCTAGGGGACCGGCTCCTCAGGCTGTTTAGCGCCTGTCTGGAGTCGGGACGGTTCCCTTCCATGTGGAAGACGGGTAAGCTGGTCCTCCTGAGAAAGGAGGGCCGCCCCGCGGACTCTCCCTCCGCGTACCGCCCCATAGTGCTGCTGGATGAGGTGGGTAAGCTCTTTGAGCGTGTTGTGGTTGCCCGCCTCTCCAGGCACCTGGTGCGTGTGGGCCCCGACTTGTCCGAACTTCAGTTCGGTTTCCGGGAGGGCCGATCGACGATTGACGCGATTAGTCGCGTCAAGGCCCTCTCGGAAGAGGCGGTCGCCTCGCGCGGGGTGGTGTTGGCGGTGTCCTTAGACATCGCCAACGCGTTCAACACCCTGCCGTGGGCGACTATCAGGGAGGCGCTCCGATTTCATGGGGTGCCTCCCTATCTGCGCCGAATAGTCGGGGACTACCTGCACCAGAGGAGTGTGTTTTGTGTGGGGCGGAACGGAGAGACGCTCCGGAGGGAGGTGTCGTGCGGTGTTCCACAGGGATCGGTTCTGGGTCCGATCCTGTGGAACATCGGCTACGACTGGGTGCTGCGGGGCGCCCTGCCCCCGGGAGTCGGCGTAACTTGTTACGCCGACGACACGCTGGTGACGGCCCGGGGAGAGGATTACGGGGCAGCTGCCCGTCTTGCCACGGCTGGAGTTGCCCTGGTTGTCGGCAGGATTAGGATGTTGGGACTGGAGGTGGCGCTGGAAAAGTCCGAGGCCCTATTATTTCATGGGCCTCGGCGGGCGCCGCCACCAGATGCCCACATCATCGTTGGAGGGGTCCGCATCGGGGTGGAGCCGAGTATGAAATACTTGGGGCTCCACCTCGACGGCCGCTGGAACTTTCGCGTCCATTTTAGCCGCCTGGCCCCCCGGCTGATGTCGGCGGCAGGAGCGCTTAGCTCTTTGCTGCCGAATATCGGGGGGCCGAGTGTCGTCTGCCGCCGCCTCTATTTGGGGGTGGTGCGGTCGATTGCCCTTTATGGAGCGCCCATTTGGGCTGACGCCCTCGATCGCCATAACGTCGCCCTCCTGAGGAAACCGCAGAGGGCGATGGCGATCAGGGTGTCGCGGGCGTACCGCACCGTCTCCTTTGAGGCGGCGTGCGTTTTGGCGGCATCACCGCCTTGGGATTTGGAGGCGGAGGTCCAGGCGTCGGTGTATTACTGGCGCGCGGACCTCCGGCTCCATGGTGAGGAACCCACGCATTGTGCGGTGGAGACGCGAAGGTCCCAGGCTCGACTGGTCCTCGAGGAGAAGTGGGAAGATAGACTGGCCCAGCCCCGCTACGGGGTGAGGACCGTCGAGGCTGTCCGTCCGGTACTAAGACAGTGGACGGACAGACGGCGCGGACCGCTCACCTACCGGCTTACTCAGGTGCTCTCCGGACACGGCTGTTTCGGGGAGTACCTCTGCAAGATAGCCGGTAGGGAGCCGACAACCAGGTGCAACCATTGTGAGGAGTGTGACCAGGACACGGCGCAGCACACGCTGGAGGAGTGTCCGGCGTGGGCCGCGGAGCGCTGCGCCCTGGTCGCTGTGATTGGCCCCGACCTCTCGTTGCCGACCGTCGTATCCAGGATGGTCGGCGACGACAGGTGCTGGGGCGCAATGAGGTCCTTCTGCGAGACTGTCATCTCGCAGAAGGAGGCGGCGGAACGGGGGCGTGAGGATGATCCTTACGCCCCGGAAGTCCGCCGCCGGAGGAGAGGGCGCAGGAGACGCGCTTTTGTCGCTCTCCTGCCCCCCACTTAAGGGTTCCGGGTGGCAAGGCCTGAGGGGACCCTGCCACCCGTAAATTAGGAACCCCGAGAGGGCGCGCGCGGTGTTCCCGCGCGCCTTCTACCGTCGAAAGGGGAGAGCGGTCAGGCTCTCCCCTGGGGACGAGAGGTGGCCGGGTCCGTTTGACCCGGCCCACACCCACATGGGGGGGCCTGCTATGGATGAATCCTCTAAGTTCCCAACTGGCCCCCCCTATTGGATGAGAGAGGGAACACCCCAGGTTTTTTAGTGGGTAGACCAGCGCGTCTCGCTGGGAGTCCCACACTCCCCCGCCGGTGCCGTCCCCTAGCCGGCGGGCAGTGCATGAAGCATTTTTCCTGGGTAACAAAAAAAAAAAAAAAAAAAAGGTTAGGTTAGGTTAGGTTAGGTTAGGTTAGGTTAGGTTAGGTTAGGTTTTGGAGGCGGAAGTGCTCGCCGACGTATATCGGCGAACGGCCGAATTTCGGGCAGGCGGAGGCGGTCGCCCTCCGCCCGAGCAAGTGCGCGAGTGGCGCGAGGCCGCTCGCCGAGCCATCGTTGCCCGATGGTCAGCCCGGCTGGAGGCTCCACGTGCGGGTTTTCGCACGGTTGAGGCGCTCCGGCCGGTCCTTTCGTTGTGGGTGTGGCGACAGCACGGGACCCTTTCCTTCCGGCTGGTGCAGGTGTTATCCGGGCATGGGTGTTTCGGATACTACCTGCACAAGATCGCGAGGAGGGAATCGAGTCCCGTCTGTCACCACTGTGATTGTGATGAGGACACGGCGCAGCATACGCTGGAGTTCTGCCCGGCGTGGGCGCAGCAGCGTCGTGCCCTCGTCGAGACCATCGGTGCGGATCTCTCGCTGTCGGCCATAATCCGCTCCATGGCCGATAGCGACAGAAACTGGTGTGCGGTCGCATCCTTCTGCGAGGATATCATCTCGCAGAAGGAGGCGGCGGAGCGGGCCAGGGAGGAAAGTCTCCTCGCTGACCCGATCCGTCGCCGGCGAACTGGGCGGCGACGGCGCGCCGATGCGCGCCTGATGCCCCCCTAACAAAGCGGAGGGTGGGAGATTGGGGTTTTTATTCTCCCACCCGCACTCTTCCGCGTAGAGGCGGCGTCTCTGGTGCACCCAGACGCCGCCGCCAGTGTTGGTGCCCGCGAGGCGCGGGCAGTCGCTGGGTGGGCCGCTGATGTTGTATCAGGTTCCAACGGCCCACCCGTCAAGGCGAATTGACGGTGCACAGGGGGGTTTTAGTCGGTATGCCGGCCGTGTTGTAGGCCGGTGAGCCCGACATAACCGTCCCACAACCCCAAGTGGGGCGGTATGCATAAGGTGCATTTCCCCCCTCAAAAAAAAAAAAAAAAAAAAAAAAAAAAAGGTTAGGTTAGGTTAGGTTAGGTTAGGTTAGGTTAGGTTAGGTTAGGTTAGGTTAGGTTAGGTTAGGTTAGGTTAGGTTAGGTTAGGTTAGGTTAGGGTAGGGTGTTTGTCAGAAAACCTCCTCGTGGTACACCCTGGGCAACGTTGGCAATAATGCTCTTCATTATTGCTGGCGGCTAATATTCTGACAACCGGTGCCTTGTGCCGTCGCGTTCGGCACCGGTGGCGGGGGGATGGACGTTTGTCCCATCCCCAAGCCGGAGGCCCTCTCTTTGGGCCCGGCTCTCCCAGTACCGCTCTGTTTTAGAGTGGACATGGGAGAGCCGCTTTGACGGGTTCGGCGTGCACTCACCCTGCCGCTGAACAGACAACGGGGTCTCTTCTCGTCAGTCTGACGATTCTTCCCCCTTTCCTTGCCCCTTTGTATTATCCCCCCCCCCCTTTGTGGTTCTGAGTCCACTTTGTTTTCCCCTCCCCTTTGTTTTGCTCCCTTTCTTTTGTCTTTTGTCCCCGTTGTCACCGTCTAGAGCATATCGTAACCCCGTAGTGTGCAGTGTCGTGGATCACGTCTCGCGGCTGCTGACGGGACCGAGGGTCTTGGCTTCACCGCCCGGACTGCGAGGGAGTGGCCCTCTATAAAAACCACCCCGAATCTCAAGTTGCTGCCGCACGGCGAGGAGATGCATGGCTGATGGGTAGTTCAGTCACTAGTGCGGCCCCTCAGGGTACCTGCCGTCCCCCTGTAGTATTAGGCTTGCCCGGGTATCGGGATCTCTGCCCGGGTCGACTTTTATTTCTCCCATTCTCGTGGGATTTAATATGGAAAATTCTATCAAATCTATTTTTAAAAAAAAGACGTTGAGGGAGTCGCGCACGCCCAGTTCTGCGCACTCCGAGGAAGATGAAGATTACGTGCCGTCGGAGCACGAGGTAAATGTTTTGTCTTCGGATGCTAGTCCGGACAGAGCTACGCGCAAGCGCTCGCGGTCTGCACAGCCATCGGAGTCGGATGGCTCGAGCGAGGACGCGATTCCGGCACCGAAAGTTGCGACGGCAAGACGTGGACGCGGTCGTCCGCCCACCCACGGCAAGTACGTGGGTTTGGGTCAGGCCAAGGCCGAACTTGCCGCTGCATTGCGGAAGGCCGAAGCCGAGAAGCGCTCCTCCTCCGAGGATAGCCTCATCGCTGCGGCAGCCCAGCGAGTTGCTTCCGCAAGGAAGCAACCGATAGTGGAGCTAGATGCCGAAGACCTGCCAGTATCCCAACTGAAGACACGCCTTAGTGACGCCTTGGAGGCAATCCGCCTGGTCTCCAAGAAGTCCAAGGGTCTTAAAGGCACATGCCAAAAGACCCTAAAGGAATCAATTGCGGCCATAAGTGATATCGCGGAGGCTGTCTTCAGCCGCACGACGGATGAGGAGGTACAAAGGCTACAGACAGAGAATGCTCGTTTGGCGAAGGAGGTGGCCGAACTCAAAAATCGACAGGAGGAGTTCGAGAAGCGGCACGAACAGAGTAGTAACAAGGCGGAATCGGAGCTTGTGGCGCTAGTCCGGCAGGAGCTCGGAGAGTTCCGTGCCAAACTCTCCGTAATGGAGGGCCGGCTGCTGCGCCCTCCTCTGGCCGCAGACAGAGTTAGGGTGCCTCCCCCTCCTTCTTCACCGATGCCTGCGCCGCTGACGTACGCGGCTAAAGTAAGGTCGTCGCGGCCTCCTGCAATTGCTCCAGCGGCCGACACAACGGCTCCTGTCAACCGTAAGGGCAGGAAAAGGTCTCAGGCTAAGCGCGCACCCGTAGCTGCCAAGGTGCGCCCCGCTGCTCCCGTGGAACAACCAGCTGCTTCCGCGCGCAATGCCGACAACTGGGAGGTTGTCGGCAAGAAGAAAGAGGAGGCCAAGAAGAAGAAGAGAGCGGCCAAGAAGGCAAGGCAGGCGACCAAGAAGGCGGCAAGGAAGCTCCAGGCCCCTCGCTCCACTGCAGTTGTTATTACGTTGCAGCCGGCTGCCATCGAGCGAGGGACCACTTATGCGGAGCTCCTTAAAAAGGCGCGGACGGCGATCGACCCCGGCAAACTGGGAATAACATCAGGCTTGCGGTGCCGGACTACCCAGACCGGTGCCCGCCTTATCGAAGTGCCGGGAGTCGCAAGCGGCGATCAGGCGGACCGCCTGGCGGAAAGTCTCCGCCAGGTTTTAGAGGCAGAAGAGGTCCGCATCTCCAGGCCCCAAAAGTGCGTGGATCTGCGCATCACGGGCCTGGATGATTCGGTTACAAAAGAAGAGGTCGTCGCTGCCGTCGCCAAGACCGGAGGGTGCCCTGAAGCTCAAATAAGGTCCGGTGACATTAAGCAGGGCCGCGCCGGAATGGGGACAGCCATTATCAGCTGTCCCGTGGCCGCCGCCAAGAAACTGGCCGATGGCCGACGCATATTAGTGGGCTGGGTGTCGGCGCAGGTCAGGGCCTTGGATCCCAGGCCCGCCCGGTGCTATCGCTGCCTTTCGAGCGGCCATGTGGGCGTCAAGTGCCCTTCGCAGGCTGACTGTACTGGTCGCTGCTTCCGCTGCGGTCAGCCTGGTCACATGGCCGCAACTTGTGAGGCCACGCCGCACTGTATTCTGTGTGCGGCGGCGGGCAAATCGGCGAAGCACCGGGCGGGTGGCAAGGAGTGCGCCGCCACCAACAAAAAACTGGCCCCCAGGTCGCCTGCCTCGTCGTCGGCAGTAGCCAAGGTCGCCGCTCCCGCGGCTGGAGGGGCGGAGGTCAGTATGGAGACGTAATGCCTCCCTGCCTCCGTCTCCTCCAAGGAAACTTAAACCACTGCGCTAGGGCTCAGGACCTTCTCCTCCAGAGCATGGCGCAGTGGTCAATTCATATCGCAGTAGTGGCCGAGCCCTATTTCGTCCCTCCCAGGGCTGACTGGGTAGGGGACCTCGATGGCTCGGTGGTGTTAATATCGCCGGCCGCCGCCGGCACCCCGTCCTTCGAGAACATCGTCCGAGGACGGGGCTGCGTCGCAGCACTCGTAGGAGAAGCGGTTGTGGTGGGCGGCTACTTCTCACCCAACCGACCTCTCGCCGACTTCGAGGAGTATCTCCTCGAACTGAACGTCGTCGTCGCTCGAAGCCACCCTCGGCCCGTGCTCGTCGTCGGGGACCTCAATGCCAAATCTTCGGCTTGGGGCTCCGCGACCACGGACGCGAGGGGTGAATTGCTCGAGGAGTGGGCCGTAGAAAACGGCCTGCTAGTCCTCAATCGTGGGTCAGTGCACACGTGCGTGCGTCAGCGGGGCGGGTCAGTTATTGACGTCTCTTTTGCCAGCCCCGCGCTAGCACGCCGTGTCCAAGGCTGGCGTGTCGTCGAGGGGGTGGAGACATTGTCGGACCATCGGTATATACGGTTCGACGTCTCCGCCCAGACCTCCGACCCCCCGGCCCCAAGGGCCCCGATTGGGGGCGGTCCGCGTTGGGCTTTGAAAAAGCTGAATCGGGAGGTCCTCCTGGAAGCCTCCATCGTTCGGGCCTGGGTGCCAGCACCGGCCAGGCCTGACAATGTTGAGATGGAGGCCGAGTGGTTCCGGGAGGCCATAACACAGGTGTGTGATGCGGCGATGCCTAGAGTGCCACTAAACATTCCGGCTAGGCGCCGGGTGTACTGGTGGTCGGACCACATAGCCGACCTGCGCCACTCGTGCGTGGCGGCCAGGCGCCAGTACATCCGGCTTCGCAGGAGGCGTCGCCGCCCTCCCGATTTCGTAGTCAGGGAGGCGGAACTGTACGAGGCCTACAGGGCGGCCAAAAAGGCTCTTAAGATAGCAATCAAGCGGGCCAAAGATCAGGCCCGCCAAGAGCTGCTGGGGACTCTGGACCGTAATCCCTGGGGGCGTCCATACCTTATGGTAAGGGGCAAGCTTCGCCCCTGGGCGCCTCCTTTGTCCCAGAGTCTCCGGCCACAATTGGTACAGGAGGTTGTGGCCGCTCTGTTTCCCTCACGGGCGGAGCACACTCCTCCGCCGATGGTTCTGCCTTCCATGGCGTCCAGCGCGGACTTTGACGACGACGTGGTTCCCGAAGTGACCCAAATAGAGTTGCGAGCGGCGGTGTCGAGACTTCGCTCGAAAAACACCGCCCCAGGGCCCGACGGCATTCCAGGTCTTGCATTGGCCCTGGTCCTCGAGGAGCTCGCGCCCCGACTCAGGGGGCTCCTCAGTGAGTGCCTAGTGCAGGGCCAGTTTCCGCGCCAGTGGAAGGTGGGGAAGCTGGTCCTGATCAGGAAGGAGGGGCGCCCGGCGGACTCTCCGTCCGCCTACCGGCCCATTGTGTTGCTGGACGAGGTTGCTAAACTGTTCGAGTTTATTATCGCGGAGCGCCTCGTCCAGCGTCTGTCTTCAGTGGGTCCGGATCTGGCGGAGAACCAATATGGTTTCCGCCGCGGGCGCTCCACTATCGACGCTGTCCAGCGAGTGAGGAGCCTGGCGGAGGATGCGGTGTCCCGGGGCGAGGTCGTCTTCGCGGTGTCTCTTGACATCGCGAATGCCTTCAACACCTTGCCCTGGAGTTGTATCAGGGCGGCACTCATTTTCCATCGAGTGCCGACCTACCTCCGCCGCATAGTCGGGGCATATCTATCGGAGAGGGTAGTAGTCTACCCGGGTCACGACGGTTGGAGTCGGCGAGAGATGTCGTGCGGTGTTCCACAGGGATCGGTTCTGGGTCCGCTCCTGTGGAACATCGGTTACGACTGGGTGCTGCGAGGTGCGCTCCTCCGTGGCGTCGGCGTCATTTGTTACGCCGACGACACGCTTGTCACGGCGAGGGGTAAGTCGCACCGGGCGGCGGCCATACTGGCGACCGCTGGGGTCGCACAAGTCGTTGGTCGTATCCGGCGGTTGGGCCTCGAGGTGGCCCTGTCGAAGTCCGAGGCCGTTTGTTTTCACGGCCCTCGGAACCGGCCACCTCCAGGGGCCCATATCATGGTAGGAGGGGTCCGCATCGGCGTCGAGCCGACCCTGAAATATTTGGGTCTTTTGCTCGACAGCCGGTGGGACTTTACAGCCCATTTTCGTCGTTTGGTCCCCATTCTTCGGGGCGCTGCAGGCGCGCTTTCGCGTCTGCTGCCCAACCTCGGGGGGCCAAACACCTCCTGCCGGAGGCTCTACGAGGGGGTCGTGCGGTCCATGGCCCTGTATGGGGCCCCAGTTTGGGCACACAACCTGACGGCCCGTAACATTTCGGCGCTTCGTGCGCCGCAGCGCGCCATGGCCGTCAGGTTGATAAGAGGTTACCGCACGATCTCGTTCGAGGCTGCGAGCCTCCTCGCCGGATCAATGCCATGGGACCTGGAAGCGGCGCTCCTGGCGTCGCTCTATCGTTGGCGCCGGGAGGCGCTAGCTCGGGGCGAAGGACCGGCTCTTCCCGCTCTCGAGGCGGCGAGGTCCGAGCTCCGCCAGGTCCTAGTGGCGAATTGGAAGGAGCGACTTGTGCACCCCAGTGCCGGGCACGCCACGATCGTGGCGGTAAGTCCCGTGTTTGAGGAGTGGCTGGAGAGGCGCCATGGCGCCCTCACCTTCCGGCTGACACAGGTAATGACTGGCCACGGTTGTTTTGGCCAGTTCCTGTGTCGCATACGCCGGCAAGAGACGCCCGGTTGTCACCACTGCGGCGACTGCCGCGACGTTGTTGAGGACACGGCGCTGCACACTTTGGCGGTTTGCCCCGCCTGGGCATCGCAGCGCCGTGAGTTGATCGCGGCAGTCGGATTGGTTGCCCTCTCGCTCCCGGCCGTAGTTCAGTCTATGGTCCGGAGTGAGAGGTCGTGGAACGCCGTCGCCTCCTTTTGTGAGGAAGTCATTTCCATCAAGGAGGCGGCGGAGCGGGAGAGGGAGCGTTTGAACCCTCTCCCCAACCGCAGAGCCGGGCGCCGGAGGGCGCGAGACGACCTCCAGCCACCCTGAGGTTTGACCTGGGGGTGGCGGGCTTTGTGGGCCTGCCCGCCATCCGTTCAGCACCAGGTCCGAGAGGCGGCGTGCGTGTTCCCACGCGCGCCTCTGTTTCGAGTCCGTCTCCCCTCTAGGGGGGAGGCAGTAGGGTTTAAAGTGAGAAGTGACTTTGGGTAGGTCTTTCGTGTAGTGGCCTGCCGTTTCATACGGCGGGCCGAAACCTCGGCGGGGTCGCGACCGCATGCGAAAGTGATTCGCGCGGCCCCGTCGATAGTGGTTTTGTCGAGGAACACCGTGGTAGGTTTAGTCGGTATTCCGGGAGGTACATTTTCTTCTTAACATCTTTCTTTTACCCCGGAGAGTCCGACATAACCCCTCCGCCCGCCCCCGCGGAGGGGTATGCATCAAGCATTCCCCCACGTTAAAAAAAAAAAAAAAAAAAAAAAAGGTTAGGTTAGGGTGTTTGTCAGAAAACCTCCTCGTGGTACACCCTGGGCAACGTTGGCAATAATGCTCTTCATTATTGCTGGCGGCTAATATTCTGACAACCGGTGCCTTGTGCCGTCGCGTTCGGCACCGGTGGCGGGGGGATGGACCCTTGTCCCATCCCCAAGCCGGAGGCCCTGTCTTTGGGCCCGGCTCTCCCAGTACCGCTCTGTTTTAGAGTGGACATGGGAGAGCCGCTTTGACGGGTTCGGCGTGCACTCACCCTGCCGCTGAACAGACAACGGGGTCCCTTCTCGTCACTCTGACGATTCTCCCCCCTTTCTTTGTCCCTTTGTTTTGTCCCCCCCCCCCCCTTTGTGGTTCTGAGTCCACTTTTGTCCCCCCTCCCCCCCTTTTCTTTTGTCTTTTGTCCCCGTTGTCACCGTCTAGAGCATATCGTAACCCCGTAGTGTGCAGTGTCGTGGATCACGTCTCGCGGCTGCTGACGGGACCGAGAGTCTTGGCTTCACCGCCCGGACTGCGAGGGAGTGGCCCTCTATAAAAACCACCCCGAATCTCAAGTTGCTGCCGCACGGCGAGGAGATGCATGGCTGATGGGTAGTTCAGTCACTAGTGCGGCCCCTCAGGGTACCTGCCGTCCCCCTGCAGTATTAGGCTTGCCCGGGTATTGGGATCTCTGCCCGGGTCGACTTTTATTTCTCCCATACTCGTGGGTCTAATTATGGAAAAACCTAATAAATCTATTTTAAAATCGAAGTTAAGAGAGAGCAGGTCGCGCACGTCCAGTTCTGCGCGTTCCGAAGAGGAAGATGAGGATTACGTGCCGTCAGAGCATGAGATACACGTTGTGTCCTCGGATGCTAGTATGGACAGAGCTACGCGCAAGCGTTCGCGGTCTGCACAGCCATCGGAGTCGGACGGCTCGAGCGAGGACGCGATCCCGGCACCGAAAGTTGCAACGGCAAGACGCGGACGCGGTCGTCCGCCCACCCACGGCAAGTACGTGGGTCTGGGCCAAGCGAAGGCCGAACTTGCCGCCGCATTGCGGAAGGCCGACGCCGAGGGGCGCACGTCCGAGGAGGACAGCATAATTGCAGCGGCAGCCCAGAGAGTCGCTGCTGGACGGAAGCAGCCGTTGGTGGAGCCGGATGCTGAAGACCTCCCGGTGACACAACTGAAGACCCGGCTAACTGACGCCCTGGAGGCAATCCGTTTGGTCTCCAAGAGATCGAAGGGACTGAAGGGCACGTGCCAGAAGTCCCTTAAAGAGTCCATCGAGGCCATTCGGGAGATTGCGGAGGCCGTATTCAGCCGAACAGCAAACGAGGAGGTTAAGAAGTTACAAACTGAGAACGATCGCTTGGCAAAAGAATTATCCGAGCTCAAGAGGCGCCAGGAGGAATTTGAGAAGCGGCACGACCAGGGCGCAAGTAAGGCTGACTCGGAGCTTGTAGCCCTGGTCCGTCAGGAGCTTGGCGAATTCCGCGCCAAGCTCTCAGTTATGGAGGGCCGGCTGCTGCGACCTCCTCTGGCCGCAGACAGAGTCAGGGTGCCTCCCCCTCCTTCTCCTCCGACGCCTGCGCCGCCTACGTCGTACGCGGCCAAAGTCAGAGCCCAGCGGCCTCCTGCAACTGCTCAAGCGGCCGCCACAAGCGTTCCTGCCAGCCAAAAGGGCAGAAAAAGGCAGCAGACGAAGCGCACCATGGTTCCCAAGGAACGCCCCGCCGCTCCCGTGGAACAACTAGCGGGTTCTGCACGCAAAGCCGACAACTGGGAGGTTGTCGGCGAGAAGCAAAAGGAGGCCAAGAAGAAAAAGAAGGCGGCCAAGAAGGCAAGGCAGGCGGCCAAAAAGGCGGCGAGGAAGCTCCAGGCCCCTCGCTCCACTGCGGTTGTTATTACGTTGCAGCCGGCTGCCATCGAGCGAGGGACCACTTACGCGGAGCTCCTCAAGAAGGCGCGGACGGCGATCGACCCCGGCAAACTGGGCATAACGGGAGGCTTGCGGTGCCGGACAACCCAGACCGGTGCCCGCCTAATAGAAGTGCCGGGAGTCGCAAGCGGCGACCAAGCGGACCGCCTGGCGGAAAGTCTCCGTCAGGTGTTGGAGTCAGAAGAGGTCCGCGTCTCCAGGCCCATGAAATGTGTTGATTTGCGCATTACGGGCCTGGATGACTCGGTTGATAAAGAAGAGGTCGTCGCTGCCGTCGCCAAGACCGGAGGGTGCCCTGCCGACCAAATAAAGTGTGGCGATATTAGGCAGGGCCGCGCCGGAATGGGGACGGCTATCATAAGCTGTCCCGTGGCCGCCGCCAAAAAACTTGCCGATGGTCGGCGAGTTTTGGTGGGGTGGGTGTCGGCGCAGGTAAAAGTGCTGGAGCCCAGGCTCGCCCGGTGCTACCGCTGCCTATCTAGCGGCCATGTGGGCGTCAAGTGCCCCTCCCAGGCTGACTGCACCGGCCGCTGTTACCGCTGCGGTCAGCCGGGTCACATGGCCGCTACATGTGAGGCCACGCCGCACTGTATTTTGTGTGCGGCAGCGGGCAAATCATCGAAGCACCGGGCGGGTGGCAAGGAGTGCGCCGCCACCCAGAAAAAAATATCCCCAAGGTCGCCTGCCTCGTCGGCGACTACAAAAGTCGCCGCTCCCGCGGTTGGAGGGGCGGAGGTCAGTATGGAGACGTAATGCCTCCACGCCTCCGTCTCCTCCAAGCTAATTTGAACCACTGCGCCAGGGCTCAGGATCTTCTCCTCCAGAGCATGGCGCAGTGGACAATTAACGTCGCCATCGTCGCCGAGCCCTATTTTGTCCCCCCCAGGGCTGACTGGGTAGGGGACCTCGACGGCTCGGTGGCGTTAATTTCGCCGGCCGCCGCCGGCACCCCGTCCTTCGAGAACATCATCCGAGGACGGGGCTGCGTCGCAGCACTCGTAGGAGAAGCGGTTGTGGTGGGCGGTTACTTCTCACCCAACCGACCTCTCGCCGACTTCGAGGAGTATCTCCTCGAACTGAACGTCGTCGTCGCTCGAAGTCACCCTCGGCCCGTGCTCGTCGTCGGGGACCTCAATGCCAAATCCTCGGCTTGGGGTTCCGCGACCACGGACGCGAGGGGTGAATTGCTCGAGGAGTGGGCCGTAGAAAACGGCCTGCTAGTCCTCAATCGTGGGTCAGTGCACACGTGCGTGCGTCAGCGGGGCGGGTCAGTTATTGACGTCTCTTTTGCCAGCCCCGCGCTAGCACGCCGTGTCCAAGGCTGGCGTGTCGTCGAGGAGGTGGAGACATTGTCGGACCACCGCTATATCCGGTTCGACGTCTCCGCCCAGACCTCCGACCCCCCAGCCCCAAGGGTCCCGATTGGGGGCGGTCCGCGTTGGGCTTTGAAAAAGCTGAATCGGGAGATCCTCCTGGAAGCCTCCATCGTTCAGGCCTGGGTGCCAGCACCGGCCAGGCCTGACAATATCGAGATGGAGGCCGAGTGGTTCCGGGAGGCCGTAACACAAGTGTGTGATGCGGCGATGCCTAGAGTGCCTCTAGCTGTCACAGCTAGGCGTCGGGTGTACTGGTGGTCGGACCACATAGCCGACCTGCGCCACTCTTGTGTGGCGGCCAGGCGCCAGTACATCCGGCTTCGTAGGAGGCGTCGCCGCCCTCCCGATTTTGACGCCAGGGAGGCGGAACTGTACGAGGTCTACAGAGCGGCCAAGAAGGTCCTGAAGACAGCCATAAAGCGGGCCAAGGATGAGGCCCGCCAAGAGCTGCTGGGGACTCTGGACCGTAATCCCTGGGGGCGTCCATATCTTATGGTCAGGGGCAAACTTCGCCCCTGGGCGCCCCCTTTGTCCCAGAGTCTCCGGCCACAGTTGGTTGAGGAGGTGGTGGCCGCTCTGTTCCCTTTACGGGCGGAGCACACTCCTCCGCCGATGGTTCTGCCTTCCATGGCGTCCAGCGCGGACTTTGACGACGACGTGGTTCCCGAAGTGACCCAGGTAGAGTTGCGAGCGGCGGTGTCGAGACTTCGCTCGAAAAACACCGCCCCAGGGCCCGACGGCATTCCGGGTCTTGCATTGGCCCTGGTCCTCGAGGAGCTCGCGCCCCGACTTAAGGGGCTCCTCAGCGAATGTTTGCAGCAGGGCCGGTTTCCGCGCCAGTGGAAGGTGGGGAAACTGGTCCTGATCAGGAAGGAAGGGCGCCCGGCGGACAGTCCGTCCGCCTACCGGCCCATTGTGTTGCTGGACGAGGTGGCTAAACTGTTTGAGTTTGTTATCGCGGAGCGCCTCGTCCAGCGTCTTTCTTCTGTGGGTCCGGATCTGGCGGACAACCAGTATGGTTTCCGTCGCGGGCGCTCTACAATTGATGCAGTTCTGCAAGTGAGGAGCCTGGCGGAGGATGCGGTGTCCCGGGGCGAGGTCGTCTTCGCGGTGTCTCTTGACATCGCGAATGCCTTCAACACCTTGCCCTGGAGTTGTATCAGGGCGGCACTCATTTTCCATCGAGTGCCGACCTACCTCCGCCGCATAGTCGGGGCATATCTATCGGAGAGGGTAGTAGTCTACCCGGGTCACGACGGTTGGAGTCGGCGAGAGATGTCGTGCGGTGTCCCACAGGGATCGGTTCTGGGTCCGCTCCTGTGGAACATCGGTTACGACTGGGTGCTGCGAGGTGCGCTCCTCCGTGGCGTTGGCGTCATTTGTTACGCCGACGACACGCTTGTCACGGCGAGGGGTAAGTCGCACCGGGCGGCGGCCATACTGGCGACCGCTGGGGTCGCACAAGTCGTTGGTCGTATCCGGCGGTTGGGCCTCGAGGTGGCCCTGTCGAAGTCCGAGGCCGTTTGTTTTCACGGCCCTCGGAACCGGCCACCTCCAGGGGCCCATATCATGGTAGGAGGGGTCCGCATCGGCGTCGAGCCGACCCTGAAATATTTGGGTCTTTTGCTCGACAGCCGGTGGGACTTTACAGCCCATTTTCGTCGTTTGGTCCCCATTCTTCGGGGCGCTGCAGGCGCGCTTTCGCGTCTGCTGCCCAACCTCGGGGGGCCAAACACCTCCTGCCGGAGGCTCTACGAGGGGGTCGTGCGGTCCATGGCCCTATATGGGGCCCCAGTTTGGGCAGACAACCTGACGGCCCGAAACATTTCGGCGCTTCGTGCACCACAGCGCGCCATGGCCGTCAGGTTGATAAGAGGTTACCGCACGATCTCGTTCGAGGCTGCGAGCCTCCTCGCCGGATCGATGCCATGGGATCTGGAAGCGGCGCTCCTGGCGTCACTATATCGTTGGCGCCGGGAGGCGCTAGCTCGGGGCGAAGGACCAGCTCTTCCCGCTCTCGAAGCGGCGAGGTCCGAGCTCCGCCAGGTCCTAGTGGCGAATTGGAAGGAACGACTTGTGCACCCCAGTGCCGGGCACGCCACGATCGTGGCGGTAAGTCCCGTGTTTGAGGAGTGGCTGGAGAGGCGCCATGGCGCCCTCACCTTCCGGCTGACACAGGTAATGACTGGCCACGGTTGTTTTGGCCAGTTCCTGTGTCGTATACGCCGGCAAGAGACGCCCGGTTGTCACCACTGCGGCGACTGCCGCGACGTTGTTGAGGACACGGCGCTGCACACTTTGGCGGTTTGCCCCGCCTGGGCATCGCAGCGCCGTGAGTTGATCGCGGCAGTCGGATTGGTTGCCCTCTCGCTCCCGGCCGTAGTTCAGTCTATGGTCCGGAGTGAGAGGTCGTGGAATGCCGTCGCCTCCTTCTGCGAGGAAGTCATTTCCATCAAGGAGGCGGCGGAGCGGGAGAGGGAGCGTTTGAACCCTCTCCCCAACCGCAGAGCCGGGCGCCGGAGGGCGCGAGACGACCTCCAGCCACCCTGAGGTTTGACCTGGGGGTGGCGGGCTTTGTGGGCCTGCCCGCCATCCGTTCAGCACCAGGTCCGAGAGGCGGCGTGCGTGTTCCCACGCGCGCCTCTATGTCGAGTCCGTCTCCCCTCTAGGGGGGACAGTAGGGAGTGTAGAAGTGACTTTGGGTAGGTCTTTCGTGTAGTGGCCTGCCGTTTCATACGGCGGGCCGAAACCTCGGCGGGGTCGCGACCGCATGCGAAAGTGATTCGCGCGGCCCCGTCGATAGTGGTTTTGTCGAGGAACACCGTGGTAGGTTTAGTCGGTATTCCGGGAGGTACATTTTCTTCTTAACATCTTCTTTTACCCCGGCGAGTCCGACATAACCCCTCCGCCCGCCCCCGCGGAGGGGTATGCATCAAGCATTCCCCCACGTAAAAAAAAAAAAAAAAAAAAAAAAAAAAAAAAAAAAGGTTAGGTTAGGTTAGGTTAGGTTAGGTTAGGTTAGGTTAGGTTAGGTTAGGTTAGGTTAGGTTAGGTTAGGTTAGGTTAGGTTAGGTTAGGTTAGGTTAGGTTAGGTTAGGTTAGGTTAGGTTAGGTTAGGTTAGGTTAGGTTAGGTTAGGTTAGGTTAGGTTAGGTTAGGTTAGGTTAGGTTAGGTTAGGTTAGGTTAGGTTAGGTTAGGTTAGGTTAGGTTAGGTTAGGTTAGGTTAGGTTAGGTTAGGTTAGGTTAGGTTAGGTTAGGTTAGGTTAGGTTAGGTTAGGTTAGGTTAGGTTAGGTTAGGTTAGGTTAGGTTAGGTTAGGTTAGGTTAGGTTAGGTTAGGTTAGGTTAGGTTAGGTTAGGTTAGGTTAGGTTAGGTTAGGTTAGGTTAGGTTAGGTTAGGTTAGGTTAGGTTAGGTTAGGTTAGGTTAGGTTAGGTTAGGTTAGGTTAGGTTAGGTTAGGTTAGGTTAGGTTAGGTTAGGTTAGGTTAGGTTAGGTTAGGTTAGGTTAGGTTAGGTTAGGTTAGGTTAGGTTAGGTTAGGTTAGGTTAGGTTAGGTTAGGTTAGGTTAGGTTAGGTTAGGTTAGGTTAGGTTAGGTTAGGTTAGGTTAGGTTAGGTTAGGTTAGGTTAGGTTAGGTTAGGTTAGGTTAGGTTAGGTTAGGTTAGGTTAGGTTAGGTTAGGTTAGGTTAGGTTAGGTTAGGTTAGGTTAGGTTAGGTTAGGTTAGGTTAGGTTAGGTTAGGTTAGGTTAGGTTAGGTTAGGTTAGGTTAGGTTAGGTTAGGTTAGGTTAGGTTAGGTTAGGTTAGGTTAGGTTAGGTTAGGTTAGGTTAGGTTAGGTTAGGTTAGGTTAGGTTAGGTTAGGTTAGGTTAGGTTAGGTTAGGTTAGGTTAGGTTAGGTTAGGTTAGGTTAGGTTAGGTTAGGTTAGGTTAGGTTAGGTTAGGTTAGGTTAGGTTAGGTTAGGTTAGGTTAGGTTAGGTTAGGTTAGGTTAGGTTAGGTTAGGTTAGGTTAGGTTAGGTTAGGTTAGGTTAGGTTAGGTTAGGTTAGGTTAGGTTAGGTTAGGTTAGGTTAGGTTAGGTTAGGTTAGGTTAGGTTAGGTTAGGTTAGGTTAGGTTAGGTTAGGTTAGGTTAGGTTAGGTTAGGTTAGGTTAGGTTAGGTTAGGTTAGGTTAGGTTAGGTTAGGTTAGGTTAGGTTAGGTTAGGTTAGGTTAGGTTAGGTTAGGTTAGGTTACGTTAGGTTAGGTTAGGTTAGGTTAGGTTAGGTTAGGTTAGGTTAGGTTAGGTTAGGTTAGGTTAGGTTAGGTTAGGTTAGGTTAGGTTAGGTTAGGTTAGGTTAGGTTAGGTTAGGTTAGGTTAGGTTAGGTTAGGTTAGGTTAGGTTAGGTTAGGTTAGGTTAGGTTAGGTTAGGTTAGGTTAGGTTAGGTTAGGTTAGGTTAGGTTAGGTTAGGTTAGGTTAGGTTAGGTTAGGTTAGGTTAGGTTAGGTTAGGTTAGGTTAGGTTAGGTTAGGTTAGGTTAGGTTAGGTTAGGTTAGGTTAGGTTAGGTTAGGTTAGGTTAGGTTAGGTTAGGTTAGGTTAGGTTAGGTTAGGTTAGGTTAGGTTAGGTTAGGTTAGGTTAGGTTAGGTTAGGTTAGGTTAGGTTAGGTTAGGTTAGGTTAGGTTAGGTTAGGTTAGGTTAGGTTAGGTTAGGTTAGGTTAGGTTAGGTTAGGTTAGGTTAGGTTAGGTTAGGTTAGGTTAGGTTAGGTTAGGTTAGGTTAGGTTAGGTTAGGTTAGGTTAGGTTAGGTTAGGTTAGGTTAGGTTAGGTTAGGTTAGGTTAGGTTAGGTTAGGTTAGGTTAGGTTAGGTTAGGTTAGGTTAGGTTAGGTTAGGTTAGGTTAGGTTAGGTTAGGTTAGGTTAGGTTAGGTTAGGTTAGGTTAGGTTAGGTTAGGTTAGGTTAGGTTAGGTTAGGTTAGGTTAGGTTAGGTTAGGTTAGGTTAGGTTAGGTTAGGTTAGGTTAGGTTAGGTTAGGTTAGGTTAGGTTAGGTTAGGTTAGGTTAGGTTAGGTTAGGTTAGGTTAGGTTAGGTTAGGTTAGGTTAGGTTAGGTTAGGTTAGGTTAGGTTAGGTTAGGTTAGGTTAGGTTAGGTTAGGTTAGGTTAGGTTAGGTTAGGTTAGGTTAGGTTAGGTTAGGTTAGGTTAGGTTAGGTTAGGTTAGGTTAGGTTAGGTTAGGTTAGGTTAGGTTAGGTTAGGTTAGGTTAGGTTAGGTTAGGTTAGGTTAGGTTAGGTTAGGTTAGGTTAGGTTAGGTTAGGTTAGGTTAGGTTAGGTTAGGTTAGGTTAGGTTAGGTTAGGTTAGGTTAGGTTAGGTTAGGTTAGGTTAGGTTAGGTTAGGTTAGGTTAGGTTAGGTTAGGTTAGGTTAGGTTAGGTTAGGTTAGGTTAGGTTAGGTTAGGTTAGGTTAGGTTAGGTTAGGTTAGGTTAGGTTAGGTTAGGTTAGGTTAGGTTAGGTTAGGTTAGGTTAGGTTAGGTTAGGTTAGGTTAGGTTAGGTTAGGTTAGGTTAGGTTAGGTTAGGTTAGGTTAGGTTAGGTTAGGTTAGGTTAGGTTAGGTTAGGTTAGGTTAGGTTAGGTTAGGTTAGGTTAGGTTAGGTTAGGTTAGGTTAGGTTAGGTTAGGTTAGGTTAGGTTAGGTTAGGTTAGGTTAGGTTAGGTTAGGTTAGGTTAGGTTAGGTTAGGTTAGGTTAGGTTAGGTTAGGTTAGGTTAGGTTAGGTTAGGTTAGGTTAGGTTAGGTTAGGTTAGGTTAGGTTAGGTTAGGTTAGGTTAGGTTAGGTTAGGTTAGGTTAGGTTAGGTTAGGTTAGGTTAGGTTAGGTTAGGTTAGGTTAGGTTAGGTTAGGTTAGGTTAGGTTAGGTTAGGTTAGGTTAGGTTAGGTTAGGTTAGGTTAGGTTAGGTTAGGTTAGGTTAGGTTAGGTTAGGTTAGGTTAGGTTAGGTTAGGTTAGGTTAGGTTAGGTTAGGTTAGGTTAGGTTAGGTTAGGTTAGGTTAGGTTAGGTTAGGTTAGGTTAGGTTAGGTTAGGTTAGGTTAGGTTAGGTTAGGTTAGGTTAGGTTAGGTTAGGTTAGGTTAGGTTAGGTTAGGTTAGGTTAGGTTAGGTTAGGTTAGGTTAGGTTAGGTTAGGTTAGGTTAGGTTAGGTTAGGTTAGGTTAGGTTAGGTTAGGTTAGGTTAGGTTAGGTTAGGTTAGGTTAGGTTAGGTTAGGTTAGGTTAGGTTAGGTTAGGTTAGGTTAGGTTAGGTTAGGTTAGGTTAGGTTAGGTTAGGTTAGGTTAGGTTAGGTTAGGTTAGGTTAGGTTAGGTTAGGTTAGGTTAGGTTAGGTTAGGTTAGGTTAGGTTAGGTTAGGTTAGGTTAGGTTAGGTTAGGTTAGGTTAGGTTAGGTTAGGTTAGGTTAGGTTAGGTTAGGTTAGGTTAGGTTAGGTTAGGTTAGGTTAGGTTAGGTTAGGTTAGGTTAGGTTAGGTTAGGTTAGGTTAGGTTAGGTTAGGTTAGGTTAGGTTAGGTTAGGTTAGGTTAGGTTAGGTTAGGTTAGGTTAGGTTAGGTTAGGTTAGGTTAGGTTAGGTTAGGTTAGGTTAGGTTAGGTTAGGTTAGGTTAGGTTAGGTTAGGTTAGGTTAGGTTAGGTTAGGTTAGGTTAGGTTAGGTTAGGTTAGGTTAGGTTAGGTTAGGTTAGGTTAGGTTAGGTTAGGTTAGGTTAGGTTAGGTTAGGTTAGGTTAGGTTAGGTTAGGTTAGGTTAGGTTAGGTTAGGTTAGGTTAGGTTAGGTTAGGTTAGGTTAGGTTAGGTTAGGTTAGGTTAGGTTAGGTTAGGTTAGGTTAGGTTAGGTTAGGTTAGGTTAGGTTAGGTTAGGTTAGGTTAGGTTAGGTTAGGTTAGGTTAGGTTAGGTTAGGTTAGGTTAGGTTAGGTTAGGTTAGGTTAGGTTAGGTTAGGTTAGGTTAGGTTAGGTTAGGTTAGGTTAGGTTAGGTTAGGTTAGGTTAGGTTAGGTTAGGTTAGGTTAGGTTAGGTTAGGTTAGGTTAGGTTAGGTTAGGTTAGGTTAGGTTAGGTTAGGTTAGGTTAGGTTAGGTTAGGTTAGGTTAGGTTAGGTTAGGTTAGGTTAGGTTAGGTTAGGTTAGGTTAGGTTAGGTTAGGTTAGGTTAGGTTAGGTTAGGTTAGGTTAGGTTAGGTTAGGTTAGGTTAGGTTAGGTTAGGTTAGGTTAGGTTAGGTTAGGTTAGGTTAGGTTAGGTTAGGTTAGGTTAGGTTAGGTT
>OV884028.1:29910000-30136983 GCA_930367265.1 Catocala fraxini | reverse complement strand
AACCTAACCTAACCTAACCTAACCTAACCTACCTAACCTAACCTAACCTAACCTAACCTAACCTAACCTAACCTAACCTAACCTAACCTAACCTAACCTAACCTAACCTAACCTAACCTAACCTAACCTAACCTAACCTAACCTAACCTAACCTAACCTAACCTAACCTAACCTAACCTAACCTAACCTAACCTAACCTAACCTAACCTAACCTAACCTAACCTAACCTAACCTAACCTAACCTAACCTAACCTAACCTAACCTAACCTAACCTAACCTAACCTAACCTAACCTAACCTAACCTAACCTAACCTAACCTAACCTAACCTAACCTAACCTAACCTAACCTAACCTAACCTAACCTAACCTAACCTAACCTAACCTAACCTAACCTAACCTAACCTAACCTAACCTAACCTAACCTAACCTAACCTAACCTAACCTAACCTAACCTAACCTAACCTAACCTAACCTAACCTAACCTAACCTAACCTAACCTAACCTAACCTAACCTAACCTAACCTAACCTAACCTAACCTAACCTAACCTAACCTAACCTAACCTAACCTAACCTAACCTAACCTAACCTAACCTAACCTAACCTAACCTAACCTAACCTAACCTAACCTAACCTAACCTAACCTAACCTAACCTAACCTAACCTAACCTAACCTAACCTAACCTAACCTAACCTAACCTAACCTAACCTAACCTAACCTAACCTAACCTAACCTAACCTAACCTAACCTAACCTAACCTAACCTAACCTAACCTAACCTAACCTAACCTAACCTAACCTAACCTAACCTAACCTAACCTAACCTAACCTAACCTAACCTAACCTAACCTAACCTAACCTAACCTAACCTAACCTAACCTAACCTAACCTAACCTAACCTAACCTAACCTAACCTAACCTAACCTAACCTAACCTAACCTAACCTAACCTAACCTAACCTAACCTAACCTAACCTAACCTAACCTAACCTAACCTAACCTAACCTAACCTAACCTAACCTAACCTAACCTAACCTAACCTAACCTAACCTAACCTAACCTAACCTAACCTAACCTAACCTAACCTAACCTAACCTAACCTAACCTAACCTAACCTAACCTAACCTAACCTAACCTAACCTAACCTAACCTAACCTAACCTAACCTAACCTAACCTAACCTAACCTAACCTAACCTAACCTAACCTAACCTAACCTAACCTAACCTAACCTAACCTAACCTAACCTAACCTAACCTAACCTAACCTAACCTAACCTAACCTAACCTAACCTAACCTAACCTAACCTAACCTAACCTAACCTAACCTAACCTAACCTAACCTAACCTAACCTAACCTAACCTAACCTAACCTAACCTAACCTAACCTAACCTAACCTAACCTAACCTAACCTAACCTAACCTAACCTAACCTAACCTAACCTAACCTAACCTAACCTAACCTAACCTAACCTAACCTAACCTAACCTAACCTAACCTAACCTAACCTAACCTAACCTAACCTAACCTAACCTAACCTAACCTAACCTATCCTAACCTAACCTAACCTAACCTAACCTAACCTAACCTAACCTAACCTAACCTAACCTAACCTAACCTAACCTAACCTAACCTAACCTAACCTAACCTAACCTAACCTAACCTAACCTAACCTAACCTAACCTAACCTAACCTAACCTAACCTAACCTAACCTAACCTAACCTAACCTAACCTAACCTAACCTAACCTAACCTAACCTAACCTAACCTAACCTAACCTAACCTAACCTAACCTAACCTAACCTAACCTAACCTAACCTAACCTAACCTAACCTAACCTAACCTAACCTAACCTAACCTAACCTAACCTAACCTAACCTAACCTAACCTAACCTAACCTAACCTAACCTAACCTAACCTAACCTAACCTAACCTAACCTAACCTAACCTAACCTAACCTAACCTAACCTAACCTAACCTAACCTAACCTAACCTAACCTAACCTAACCTAACCTAACCTAACCTAACCTAACCTAACCTAACCTAACCTAACCTAACCTAACCTAACCTAACCTAACCTAACCTAACCTAACCTAACCTAACCTAACCTAACCTAACCTAACCTAACCTAACCTAACCTAACCTAACCTAACCTAACCTAACCTAACCTAACCTAACCTAACCTAACCTAACCTAACCTAACCTAACCTAACCTAACCTAACCTAACCTAACCTAACCTAACCTAACCTAACCTAACCTAACCTAACCTAACCTAACCTAACCTAACCTAACCTAACCTAACCTAACCTAACCTAACCTAACCTAACCTAACCTAACCTAACCTAACCTAACCTAACCTAACCTAACCTAACCTAACCTAACCTAACCTAACCTAACCTAACCTAACCTAACCTAACCTAACCTAACCTAACCTAACCTAACCTAACCTAACCTAACCTAACCTAACCTAACCTAACCTAACCTAACCTAACCTAACCTAACCTAACCTAACCTAACCTAACCTAACCTAACCTAACCTAACCTAACCTAACCTAACCTAACCTAACCTAACCTAACCTAACCTAACCTAACCTAACCTAACCTAACCTAACCTAACCTAACCTAACCTAACCTAACCTAACCTAACCTAACCTAACCTAACCTAACCTAACCTAACCTAACCTAACCTAACCTAACCTAACCTAACCTAACCTAACCTAACCTAACCTAACCTAACCTAACCTAACCTAACCTAACCTAACCTAACCTAACCTAACCTAACCTAACCTAACCTAACCTAACCTAACCTAACCTAACCTAACCTAACCTAACCTAACCTAACCTAACCTAACCTAACCTAACCTAACCTAACCTAACCTAACCTAACCTAACCTAACCTAACCTAACCTAACCTAACCTAACCTAACCTAACCTAACCTAACCTAACCTAACCTAACCTAACCTAACCTAACCTAACCTAACCTAACCTAACCTAACCTAACCTAACCTAACCTAACCTAACCTAACCTAACCTAACCTAACCTAACCTAACCTAACCTAACCTAACCTAACCTAACCTAACCTAACCTAACCTAACCTAACCTAACCTAACCTAACCTAACCTAACCTAACCTAACCTAACCTAACCTAACCTAACCTAACCTAACCTAACCTAACCTAACCTAACCTAACCTAACCTAACCTAACCTAACCTAACCTAACCTAACCTAACCTAACCTAACCTAACCTAACCTAACCTAACCTAACCTAACCTAACCTAACCTAACCTAACCTAACCTAACCTAACCTAACCTAACCTAACCTAACCTAACCTAACCTAACCTAACCTAACCTAACCTAACCTAACCTAACCTAACCTAACCTAACCTAACCTAACCTAACCTAACCTAACCTAACCTAACCTAACCTAACCTAACCTAACCTAACCTAACCTAACCTAACCTAACCTAACCTAACCTAACCTAACCTAACCTAACCTAACCTAACCTAACCTAACCTAACCTAACCTAACCTAACCTAACCTAACCTAACCTAACCTAACCTAACCTAACCTAACCTAACCTAACCTAACCTAACCTAACCTAACCTAACCTAACCTAACCTAACCTAACCTAACCTAACCTAACCTAACCTAACCTAACCTAACCTAACCTAACCTAACCTAACCTAACCTAACCTAACCTAACCTAACCTAACCTAACCTAACCTAACCTAACCTAACCTAACCTAACCTAACCTAACCTAACCTAACCTAACCTAACCTAACCTAACCTAACCTAACCTAACCTAACCTAACCTAACCTAACCTAACCTAACCTAACCTAACCTAACCTAACCTAACCTAACCTAACCTAACCTAACCTAACCTAACCTAACCTAACCTAACCTAACCTAACCTAACCTAACCTAACCTAACCTAACCTAACCTAACCTAACCTAACCTAACCTAACCTAACCTAACCTAACCTAACCTAACCTAACCTAACCTAACCTAACCTAACCTAACCTAACCTAACCTAACCTAACCTAACCTAACCTAACCTAACCTAACCTAACCTAACCTAACCTAACCTAACCTAACCTAACCTAACCTAACCTAACCTAACCTAACCTAACCTAACCTAACCTAACCTAACCTAACCTAACCTAACCTAACCTAACCTAACCTAACCTAACCTAACCTAACCTAACCTAACCTAACCTAACCTAACCTAACCTAACCTAACCTAACCTAACCTAACCTAACCTAACCTAACCTAACCTAACCTAACCTAACCTAACCTAACCTAACCTAACCTAACCTAACCTAACCTAACCTAACCTAACCTAACCTAACCTAACCTAACCTAACCTAACCTAACCTAACCTAACCTAACCTAACCTAACCTAACCTAACCTAACCTAACCTAACCTAACCTAACCTAACCTAACCTAACCTAACCTAACCTAACCTAACCTAACCTAACCTAACCTAACCTAACCTAACCTAACCTAACCTAACCTAACCTAACCTAACCTAACCTAACCTAACCTAACCTAACCTAACCTAACCTAACCTAACCTAACCTAACCTAACCTAACCTAACCTAACCTAACCTAACCTAACCTAACCTAACCTAACCTAACCTAACCTAACCTAACCTAACCTAACCTAACCTAACCTAACCTAACCTAACCTAACCTAACCTAACCTAACCTAACCTAACCTAACCTAACCTAACCTAACCTAACCTAACCTAACCTAACCTAACCTAACCTAACCTAACCTAACCTAACCTAACCTAACCTAACCTAACCTAACCTAACCTAACCTAACCTAACCTAACCTAACCTAACCTAACCTAACCTAACCTAACCTAACCTAACCTAACCTAACCTAACCTAACCTAACCTAACCTAACCTAACCTAACCTAACCTAACCTAACCTAACCTAACCTAACCTAACCTAACCTAACCTAACCTAACCTAACCTAACCTAACCTAACCTAACCTAACCTAACCTAACCTAACCTAACCTAACCTAACCTAACCTAACCTAACCTAACCTAACCTAACCTAACCTAACCTAACCTAACCTAACCTAACCTAACCTAACCTAACCTAACCTAACCTAACCTAACCTAACCTAACCTAACCTAACCTAACCTAACCTAACCTAACCTAACCTAACCTAACCTAACCTAACCTAACCTAACCTAACCTAACCTAACCTAACCTAACCTAACCTAACCTAACCTAACCTAACCTAACCTAACCTAACCTAACCTAACCTAAC
Source organism: Catocala fraxini (assembly GCA_930367265.1). Taxonomy (NCBI): domain Eukaryota; kingdom Metazoa; phylum Arthropoda; class Insecta; order Lepidoptera; family Erebidae; genus Catocala; species Catocala fraxini. The sequence goes on along the minus strand of OV884028.1, from coordinate 30,131,691 downwards.
CTAACCTAACCTAACCTAACCTAACCTAACCTAACCTAACCTAACCTAACCTAACCTAACCTAACCTAACCTAACCTAACCTAACCTAACCTAACCTAACCTAACCTAACCTAACCTAACCTAACCTAACCTAACCTAACCTAACCTAACCTAACCTAACCTAACCTAACCTAACCTAACCTAACCTAACCTAACCTAACCTAACCTAACCTAACCTAACCTAACCTAACCTAACCTAACCTAACCTAACCTAACCTAACCTAACCTAACCTAACCTAACCTAACCTAACCTAACCTAACCTAACCTAACCTAACCTAACCTAACCTAACCTAACCTAACCTAACCTAACCTAACCTAACCTAACCTAACCTAACCTAACCTAACCTAACCTAACCTAACCTAACCTAACCTAACCTAACCTAACCTAACCTAACCTAACCTAACCTAACCTAACCTAACCTAACCTAACCTAACCTAACCTAACCTAACCTAACCTAACCTAACCTAACCTAACCTAACCTAACCTAACCTAACCTAACCTAACCTAACCTAACCTAACCTAACCTAACCTAACCTAACCTAACCTAACCTAACCTAACCTAACCTAACCTAACCTAACCTAACCTAACCTAACCTAACCTAACCTAACCTAACCTAACCTAACCTAACCTAACCTAACCTAACCTAACCTAACCTAACCTAACCTAACCTAACCTAACCTAACCTAACCTAACCTAACCTAACCTAACCTAACCTAACCTAACCTAACCTAACCTAACCTAACCTAACCTAACCTAACCTAACCTAACCTAACCTAACCTAACCTAACCTAACCTAACCTAACCTAACCTAACCTAACCTAACCTAACCTAACCTAACCTAACCTAACCTAACCTAACCTAACCTAACCTAACCTAACCTAACCTAACCTAACCTAACCTAACCTAACCTAACCTAACCTAACCTAACCTAACCTAACCTAACCTAACCTAACCTAACCTAACCTAACCTAACCTAACCTAACCTAACCTAACCTAACCTAACCTAACCTAACCTAACCTAACCTAACCTAACCTAACCTAACCTAACCTAACCTAACCTAACCTAACCTAACCTAACCTAACCTAACCTAACCTAACCTAACCTAACCTAACCTAACCTAACCTAACCTAACCTAACCTAACCTAACCTAACCTAACCTAACCTAACCTAACCTAACCTAACCTAACCTAACCTAACCTAACCTAACCTAACCTAACCTAACCTAACCTAACCTAACCTAACCTAACCTAACCTAACCTAACCTAACCTAACCTAACCTAACCTAACCTAACCTAACCTAACCTAACCTAACCTAACCTAACCTAACCTAACCTAACCTAACCTAACCTAACCTAACCTAACCTAACCTAACCTAACCTAACCTAACCTAACCTAACCTAACCTAACCTAACCTAACCTAACCTAACCTAACCTAACCTAACCTAACCTAACCTAACCTAACCTAACCTAACCTAACCTAACCTAACCTAACCTAACCTAACCTAACCTAACCTAACCTAACCTAACCTAACCTAACCTAACCTAACCTAACCTAACCTAACCTAACCTAACCTAACCTAACCTAACCTAACCTAACCTAACCTAACCTAACCTAACCTAACCTAACCTAACCTAACCTAACCTAACCTAACCTAACCTAACCTAACCTAACCTAACCTAACCTAACCTAACCTAACCTAACCTAACCTAACCTAACCTAACCTAACCTAACCTAACCTAACCTAACCTAACCTAACCTAACCTAACCTAACCTAACCTAACCTAACCTAACCTAACCTAACCTAACCTAACCTAACCTAACCTAACCTAACCTAACCTAACCTAACCTAACCTAACCTAACCTAACCTAACCTAACCTAACCTAACCTAACCTAACCTAACCTAACCTAACCTAACCTAACCTAACCTAACCTAACCTAACCTAACCTAACCTAACCTAACCTAACCTAACCTAACCTAACCTAACCTAACCTAACCTAACCTAACCTAACCTAACCTAACCTAACCTAACCTAACCTAACCTAACCTAACCTAACCTAACCTAACCTAACCTAACCTAACCTAACCTAACCTAACCTAACCTAACCTAACCTAACCTAACCTAACCTAACCTAACCTAACCTAACCTAACCTAACCTAACCTAACCTAACCTAACCTAACCTAACCTAACCTAACCTAACCTAACCTAACCTAACCTAACCTAACCTAACCTAACCTAACCTAACCTAACCTAACCTAACCTAACCTAACCTAACCTAACCTAACCTAACCTAACCTAACCTAACCTAACCTAACCTAACCTAACCTAACCTAACCTAACCTAACCTAACCTAACCTAACCTAACCTAACCTAACCTAACCTAACCTAACCTAACCTAACCTACCTAACCTACCTACCTAACCTAACCTACCTACCTACCTACCTACCTACCTACCTACCTACCTACCTACCTACCTACCTACCTACCTACCTACCTACCTACCTACCTACCTACCTACCTACCTACCTACCTACCTACCTACCTACCTACCTACCTACCTACCTACCTACCTACCTACCTACCTACCTACCTACCTACCTACCTACCTACCTACCTACCTACCTACCTACCTACCTACCTACCTACCTACCTACCTACCTACCTACCTACCTACCTACCTACCTACCTACCTACCTACCTACCTACCTACCTACCTACCTACCTACCTACCTACCTACCTACCTACCTACCTACCTACCTACCTACCTACCTACCTACCTACCTACCTACCTACCTACCTACCTACCTACCTACCTACCTACCTACCTACCTACCTACCTACCTACCTACCTACCTACCTACCTACCTACCTACCTACCTACCTACCTACCTACCTACCTACCTACCTACCTACCTACCTACCTACCTACCTACCTACCTACCTACCTACCTACCTACCTACCTACCTACCTACCTACCTACCTACCTACCTACCTACCTACCTACCTACCTACCTACCTACCTACCTACCTACCTACCTACCTACCTACCTACCTACCTACCTACCTACCTACCTACCTACCTACCTACCTACCTACCTACCTACCTACCTACCTACCTACCTACCTACCTACCTACCTACCTACCTACCTACCTACCTACCTACCTACCTACCTACCTACCTACCTACCTACCTACCTACCTACCTACCTACCTACCTACCTACCTACCTACCTACCTACCTACCTACCTACCTACCTACCTACCTACCTACCTACCTACCTACCTACCTACCTACCTACCTACCTACCTACCTACCTACCTACCTACCTACCTACCTACCTACCTACCTACCTACCTACCTACCTACCTACCTACCTACCTACCTACCTACCTACCTACCTACCTACCTACCTACCTACCTACCTACCTACCTACCTACCTACCTACCTACCTACCTACCTACCTACCTACCTACCTACCTACCTACCTACCTACCTACCTACCTACCTACCTACCTACCTACCTACCTACCTACCTACCTACCTACCTACCTACCTACCTACCTACCTACCTACCTACCTACCTACCTACCTACCTACCTACCTACCTACCTACCTACCTACCTACCTACCTACCTACCTACCTACCTACCTACCTACCTACCTACCTACCTACCTACCTACCTACCTACCTACCTACCTACCTACCTACCTACCTACCTACCTACCTACCTACCTACCTACCTACCTACCTACCTACCTACCTACCTACCTACCTACCTACCTACCTACCTACCTACCTACCTACCTACCTACCTACCTACCTACCTACCTACCTACCTACCTACCTACCTACCTACCTACCTACCTACCTACCTACCTACCTACCTACCTACCTACCTACCTACCTACCTACCTACCTACCTACCTACCTACCTACCTACCTACCTACCTACCTACCTACCTACCTACCTACCTACCTACCTACCTACCTACCTACCTACCTACCTACCTACCTACCTACCTACCTACCTACCTACCTACCTACCTACCTACCTACCTACCTACCTACCTACCTACCTACCTACCTACCTACCTACCTACCTACCTACCTACCTACCTACCTACCTACCTACCTACCTACCTACCTACCTACCTACCTACCTACCTACCTACCTACCTACCTACCTACCTACCTACCTACCTACCTACCTACCTACCTACCTACCTACCTACCTACCTACCTACCTACCTACCTACCTACCTACCTACCTACCTACCTACCTACCTACCTACCTACCTACCTACCTACCTACCTACCTACCTACCTACCTACCTACCTACCTACCTACCTACCTACCTACCTACCTACCTACCTACCTACCTACCTACCTACCTACCTACCTACCTACCTACCTACCTACCTACCTGGCCACGAGGCATCAAATAAAAGAAATAAAGGAAACATTTCTCAAACAAGTATACGAATACACGCCAGAGTCACAGTATGACACATTCGCAAAAACAACAGCATTAGCAGGCATCGGAATAAAATATTTGGTCGAACGAGGCAATATATCCTAGATTCAGAGGTGTGATAAAAAAAAGTGAACCAACCATGGAAACCATACTAGGAGGAAGTAAATACATTGCAACAGGAGTTGTCAGCAATATGAATAGTAAAACATTCACATTTAATAAAATGTTCAACTTTCACAGTAAAAGCTCAATGTGTACGTACAACAAAATCGATCCAAGCGCAAACGCAGCAAACGGAAAGGTGGATGTGTGAATATTCATTCATACATTGCCATGGCACAAAATATTCTTCTTCTTAACACACAAAGAATAGACGATATAATAGTATCAAACCATACTGCTACAGTGAAAAAAGTGCATGTTAAAATATACAATCTTGGCAACAGAACACCATTTGTAGCGTCATCTGGAAACGTAGCATACGCATTTGCTTGTTGTTGTTGTTTTCATTTTGGCGTTTGCATTTGCAAACTCCCAAACAAGATATGGCATATGGGAAGATATGGGACGACACGGAATGATAAAAATGGCTGAATACATAACACCAAAAATATTATACGGCAAAAAATTGGGCGACACACAAGTAAACAATCAACATAGACTAATAGACGGAGAAACCATGGGAGCTACTTGTCAAGGTAGATTTATTGACAACAGAATGGAATATTGGTATCACAACGAAATATACGATATCACAACACATACCGCTAAAAAAGAAAGTATCGAGAGATACTTACTACATACTCATAGTTACCAGCATTAATAGCAAGTTCAAAACAGTACTACAACGCAACAAACTCAATAGGAATGATATACGAAAAAGAACACAAGCCAAAAGACGGCACGTTTCATTTAAAAATAATGCATGGCGATTCCTAGATTATGACTATCTTAAATCAAAAAATCCTATTCACAATGTCGTGTTAAGAGACGGAATGCAAACAGCAGTCTCGCATATGGCAGCTGAACCTATTAAATATAAAAACGCAACGATTGACAACTACCTCTACAGTAACATAATAAACGTGCCAGCATTAGACTACACCCCACCGATCGGCATAGGTATAATACCATTATTAAGCTCAGACGGAGCACACGAAAACAGCATATTGAATATTATGGTAGAAGCTAGCATCGAAATAGAAGCACTGTCGCATGGGCAAAACATATCATACACTGCCATGAGGAACCCACAACCAAACCCATTAGTTATGGGATATATGAGATAGATGATATATGAGACGTCAAAATCGTACCTTATGAACTTATTTTAAGTTTAAATTAGTTTTATTCATTATTAAATATATTTAGTACAATAAAATAGTATATTTGTGAACAAAGAAGTGTTTCATGCTGTGTCTTAAGTCGGATCCACGAATCTACGTAAATTACTTGTCGTAAGAGTTCATCACTGTGACAACGGACGAAATTTGAACATTCATCGTGTAAACCTGGGGAGTATTCTACTATTAAAAGCCCTAACAGACACTCCACAACACTTGTTTACTCTGCTCATTTTACTGTGACCTTCGTCCATTACATACCAGCACAGTTTTGTCTCCTTTTGCTTGACAATAGGTGGAGGCAAAATTTGACGTCTAAACATTTGCCTCACGCATGCATACACTCATATTTCTACTTCACATCCAACTACTAATACTACTTTAGTGCTTTAGTGTGCATTCTTATGTAAATTTTAATCATAATTTCGCATTTTCCCTTAAATAAAATTTTTTTTAGATTGGTCCTCCTCGTTGGAAAAAAATAAACAAACTTCATCAATCTTTTACAACATAATAAATTAACATTTCTTATAAATTTCTCAACGAATACTAGTTAAAGCTTTTCTCTTTTACATTACTGTATGTTTATAGTACATTTTTAACAATTTAGATATAAATATATAGCTAACTGTCCCACTTTTCTTTTTCTATCACTCAGATGCTTCTTTCTCTATAATTTTCAGGTGTTTGGTGATTAATACACTATTCTACACACAGTTACAATGAGCACTTACAATATGATGACCCGTAAGGCAACAACCAAGGACTTGGAGAACAAACTAAAATACACATTAACTGAACTGAAGAAATGCCAAGAGGAAAACAGTCAACTATTGAGGGAACGTACTGATTGTGAGGAAGACATTAAGGTTGTTAATGACAAGGTCTTTTATTTGAAAAATCAACTCGCTGAACTCCACATTGAGCTCATGGACATTCTAGATGAGCGGGATAGACTCCAGGAAGACATTAATTCCTTTAACACTTGCAATAAGACCTATTCATGTTCTTTAAGTCGCATAACAGAATTAGAACTTAGTTTAAGTGAGGCCCAATTAAAAATTATTTCATTACAAAATTACATACAGACATTGAATAGTAGTGCGACCCAGACCCTTTATTCCGCTGCAATGCCCAGGCGGGTCAATCCACCAAAGTGTGCAGCGCCGTGTCCACAACAACATCGCGGCAGTCGCCGCAGTGATGACATCCGGGCGTCGCCTGCCGGCCTATACGACACAGGAACTGGCCAAAACAACCGTGGCCAGTCATTACCTGTGTCAGCCGGAAAGTGAGGGCGCTATGCCGCCTCTCCAGCCACTCCTCAAAAACGGGACTTACCGCCACGATCGTGGCGTGCCCGGCACTGGGGTGCACAAGTCGATTTCTCCATTCTTCCACCAGGACCTGGGGGAGTTCGGACCGTGCCGTCTCTAAAGCGGGAAGACCTGGTCCTTCGCCCCGAGCTAGCGCTTCCTGGCGCCAACGATAAAGTGACGCCAGAAGCGCCGCTTCCAGCTCCCAGGGCATCGATCCGACTAGGAGACTCGCTGCCTCAAACGAGATCAATAGTATTGACATCTATTATATATCTATGTAACTTTGAATGCAACATTGAAAAAGCAGACATTAACGACATATATAGAGTACGCGGCAAAAGTTCTGATAAACAAAGCACGCCCATTGTTGTTGAAACTGGATCCACCATATTGAAAACGGAGATTCTGAAAATGGCTAAAGCTTTTAATATTAAGCATAAAAATAAATTATGCTGTAAGCACATGGGACTTAAAAATCAAGCAGACACCCCAGTCTTTATATCCGAACATCTGACCGCCAAAGGATCCCGCCTTCACTTTCTTGCACGTGAGCTCACCAAATCTGGTTCATACAAGTTTTGCTGGACAGCCTACGGTAAAGTTTACGTAAAGAAGCATGAAAACTCGCCAACTATTGTTATCAGAAGTGAAGAACAGGTACATAAACTACTCTTAGAAAAATGACTAATATTGTTTATCACTGTTGAGCAGACTCACTACCCTACTGAAATACTATTATTAATTAATATTCTGAAGTTACTTACCTCTCTGTACTTAATTTTTACAAGCAAAAATTATGGTTATACACAGAGTTGCCTCTATGTAACTTTCATACGTAAAGGATATTATATTATAACACTTTGTAACATATCATACAATCTCAAATTCCCACATACTTTACACTATATACAAATTAACAACATACAATACATATACCCTTTAACTTATTACACACAAAACTACAGCACACTAACAGAATACATAAACCCATTATCAAACAATACAAAAACATACATCGCAGACACACATAATACACAATGCACACCCATTCACTTAAAATTACGTGTACTTTATACTAGTTACCTTACAATAATGTCAGTCACACAACTTAAATACATTGAGACATACACTGCCATGATAATAATAGCGATCGTGCAATCATCTGGCTATGGATAATACACTACATACTGTCTCTGAGTTAGACAATACTGAAATTGCCCGCTCTATCGAATGTGATTACTCGGAACTCCTCAAATACACTAAAATAATTAAAAATGATTTGACTATAATATCACAAAACATACGAAGTATTTATCGAAATTTTGATGATTTCATTACGAATCTATTAACCCTTACACTAGAGCTCGACATTATCATTTTGACCGAGTGCAGATTAAATCCTAACAAACTTATTCCACAAATAAACAATTACAACTCATATGCGACTACTAGGCAGCATAATCAGAATGACGGCGTGGTGGTGTATGTAAAGAGTACTTTAAGACACAAAGTTGAGGAAATACTACTCGCCCAGGGGTCCTGTCTACGGTTAGATACTTTGGGCAATAATATTTTTTGTATCTACCGGTCGCCCTCAAACTCAAATATTGATAGTTTCATCGATTCTCTTTGTGCACAGCTCACCACCACATCATCACAAAGTAACATCATCATAGCGGGGGATATTAACATAAACATCAGAATCAAAGAGATTGAACCAACACAAGACAAAAAAAATCGTATTAATTACTTAACTATGCTATCATCTCACGGCATATTACCCGGACACACATTAGCTACTAGAGAACAAAATTGCCTTGACCACTTCATGTTAAATATAAACAAAAAGAAGTTCTCTGCCTTTATTGCTAAATTACATTCTACTATCACCGACCACCACACAACATTTCTCTCCTTAACAAAAGTAAAACATAAACAAATAGCAAATAAAACTACCACTTCACTAAATTTTGAGCTAGCACTAAAAAACCTACAAGAAAAAAATATTTCGGATCTATTATTTTGTAATGACCCGGACCTCCTAATAGACTCCCTTATTAACACCTTAACTTTGATTATAAAAGAAAACACAAGCATCAAAAAAATTCCAAATAGTATGCGCATTATTAAGCCATGGATCACTTCAGGCATACTACGATGCATAAAAAATAGAAATATACTACAAAAAAAGTGCCGCAAGGACCCGTTTAATGATATTATAAAAATAACGTATACAAGATACAGGAACCACTGTAATAATATAATAAAAAAATTAAAAAGAAAATATGAAATGGACCTACTCTTGCAATCTGTTACTAATAATAAACTACTTTGGAAAAATATAAAAAATATAACTTACTCTAATAAAATAAAAAGTCAAAACTTAGAATTGTTAAATATTAAACCTACCCTATACGAATCAGTAAATTATATTAACGACTACTTTGCAAATGTTGGTAAAAACTTAGCCCATCAAATTCATTCCAGCTTAAAAGACAACTACATCCCAGACACATCACAAATAAATACTTTTGTTCTATTAGACACCGATTCAACGGAAATTGACACTATACTAATGAACTTAAAATCTGATAGCACCCCTGGCTGGGACAATATATCAACAAAATTTCTAAAATATGCACGAAACGAAATTGTTCCCGTTATAACTCACTTTGCAAATCTCTGTCTTCAAAAAGGTAAATTCCCGGCCCCTTTAAAGCAGTCTATCATAACCCCAGTACACAAGAGCGGAAACATGGACGATGTCAATAATTATAGGCCTATTTCAGTCTTACCAGTCCTATCTAAAATTCTAGAGAAGATTATAAATGTCAGATTAACTAACTTCCTTAATAAGTTCAAGTTACTATCTACAGCACAATATGGCTTTAGACAGGGTATTAGCACTGAGGATGCTGTAACTGCATTAAGTTCTCATGTAGTTGAGCAGCTTGAGAAAGGAATCAAATGCATATCTATATTTTTAGACCTTAAAAAAGCATTTGACACCGTCCATGTTCCTACTCTTGTAAACAAATTAGAAAAAGGTGGAATAAGAGGCACTGCACTTAGTTTGCTTAAAGACTACCTCTCCAATCGTACGCATAAAGTAAAAATAGGAAATTACACCAGTGATGCAGCAGAGGTATCTTATAGCGTTCCGCAGGGAAGTGTCCTCGGACCTACTCTCTTTTTACTATACATAAATGATCTGTGCAACATAAAAATAAATAACGCAAGATTGTTCACGTACGCGGATGATACTGCCGTTGTTTTTACTGGCACGTCTTGGCAAGACGTCAAACTAAGTGCTGAGATAGGGATTGCTCACATAGCTGGGTGGTTAAAGAATAACCTATTAACATTAAATACCGACAAAACTAATTATATATGTTATAGCATTAGTAACCAAACTCAGCCCAGAGAAGGTCTGATTCTAAAAGTACATACGTGTGGAGATCTAAGTAATATGAGCTGCAACTGTCCATGCCTTAACAGAGTTTCCAATACGAAATACTTAGGAGTGAAGGTTGATCAATTTTTATCCTGATACCCACACCTTGAGCAGACTATTGGTAGAATCAGAAAGCTAAGCTGGATATTCAAAACCTTAAGACACGTGGCTCCAACTAACATGATAAATAATAAAAACCAAACAAGAAATCTTCTTAACGAGATATATATTTCTTTAGCACAGTCCGTCCTGCTATATTGTATCCCTATATGGGGCGGCGCAGCCAAGACCAGATTTTTGGAACTAGAACGCTCTCAACGAGCACTAATTAAAATAATGTATTTTAAAAATAAAAGGTACTCTACAAAAAGTCTATATGAGATCAGCGATTTACTCTCCGTCAGGAAATTGTACATTACACAAACAATTCTCAGAACACATAAAACCTTACCATATGATCATTATAATAATAATAAATCTAAACGAAGAAAAGACAGAATCGCTGTAGTTCCACAATCTAAGACCGAATTTGCAAAACGTCAATTTTACATCCGCTCTGCTCAATTATATAATAAAATAAACAAAAAGGAATATGTTCACAATAAAAATCACTATGACTGTCATAAAATCTTAATAAAGTGGATAAAGCCCCTTACCTATGAGGATACGGAAGCTTTTCTGACATACCTTGGATAGCTATAACACCTTCACCCTAACATACAGCACTACCACACCACACCACACCACGCCACACCACACCACACCACACCACGCCACGCCACACCACGCCACACCACGCCACGCCACGCCACGCCACGCCACGCCACGCCACGCCACGCCACGCCACGCCACGCCACGCCACGCCACGCCACGCCACGCCACGCCACGCCACGCCACGCCACGCCACGCCACGCCACACCACACCACACCACACCACACCACACCACACCACACTATATCACATCATATTATCATCATACACCAGTACGATAACACACTAAAACGACCAATAATACTATACATAGGTACTTCACAACCACTATACTTAATTGAATTTATTTTAAATAATATGCATGTTATCATATTCTTATTATTATTTTTTATTTTTTTCTAATACCTTCACGTTATGGAAGAGCGGAGGCTCCTAATACAGACATTGTTTGTCTAAAGGAGGCTCCAAACACAATGCATTGATGTATTAAACTTAAAGAACAAATAAACTGTTTTCTATTTCTATTTTTCTATCTACGCTAACTCTCTGTCACAATTTCGGAAAGTACTGTTCATCAAGAACTAATTGAATTGGCCTTTTATTTTATTTTATTTTGTTGTTTGATATGTTTGATATATTTAATTTATTATTTTTGACTTGGAATTGATTTATTTTTGTGTAATTAATAATTATTAATGTTGTATCTAGTTAAATTATTATTTTAATTATAAATGGTTATTAGTTAATTTGATTTAATTTTAGATTTAATTTATGTGTAATTTTACTATATTTAATATAATTTAACTTTTTTTTATTGAATTCATTGTGATTTTTATTTAGTTTAATCTTATTTTAATTAATTTGGTTTATTGTAATCTTGTATATACGACCTTGAATTTTGTAAGTGCTGTGCACACCTGTAAGTGGCAAATTCACTCTGTATAATGAAATATTCCCACCCCGTTTGTCCCCGGGGTGGCATCCGCTACTACGCAGTAGCAGATGCCACCGCAGGGGTGGCTCGGCTACTAATGCAGTCAACAGTCGCCACCGCCTGCTTGACCCCGAGGGTGGCATCCGCTACTCATGCAGTCGCAGTTGCCACCGCAGGGGTGGCATCGGCTACTAATGCAGTCAACAGTTGCCACCGCCTGCTTGACCCCGAGGGTGGCATCCGCTACTCATGCAGTCGCAGTTGCCACCAGCATTTACAATCCCAGCCCAGTGACGGATTCTAAAGTGTACAATAATAACTTCAAAACTCGTGTTCTTTTCTGTGTAGTTTTTTGTGTAATTTTCTAATGTTTCATGTTTACGTTCTGATTTTACTTAGGGAATAATTAATATATACCTATAAAAAATAAATCAACATGTAATCACTCACTAGTTCTACGGTAGATCTGTTCATTATAACTACTGAGAACAAACGATATCTCACGGCGATTGAATAAAAATATACAATCAATAAAAGTCAATGTATAGTGAATCTATGTAAACTTGTTTCATTTCAAAATAAAATAAACATTGTTTGGTTTTTTTTTTCGCTTAGTAATTTTAAAAACAATATACTTACTAAAGAGCTTTGAATTTATATTGTACAGATTGTGGCAACTGTTGAATGCATTAGTAGCTGATGCCACCCCTGCGGTGGCATCTGCTACTGCGTAGTAGCGGATGCCACTCCGGGGGACAAACAGGGGGTGGCATCTGGGAATATTTCTGTATAATTATGTTTAACATTAAATTATGTTATAGTATATTAGTGAATAAGTCGTTGGAGTGCCATAATTAAATAAATAAATAAATAATATTATTATTACAAACATATTGTTGCAAAAATTTTGGCTCCGTAAAATCGGCTGGGATGACCAAGTACCCGCTGATTTAGCATGTTCTTTTAGTAAAATATTAAGTTCTTTGAAACATTTACATAATATACGCGTTCCGCGATATGTAACCGCGTAGTACGCACATAATTTACAACTAGACATTCACGGATGCTTCACAAGAGGCTTACGGCGCATGCGCATATATACGTAGCGTGTGTGAGCAATCAAACCAAGTTGTTGTTGAATTATTATGCGCAAAAAGTAAAGTCACGCCTCTAAAGCCGGTAAGCATACCGCGGCTTGAACTGTGCGGTGCATTAATAGGTGCGCGTCTTTATAAAAAGATAAACGATTGAATCAATTTAACTTTTAATAAAATAATTTTTAGTCTGATTCCACAATTATCTTGGGATGGCTGCGTACACATCTAACTTTGTTTAAGACATTAGTCCAAAACAGAGTGGTTGAAATCAATGATTTGACTTCTGGTTGCACTTGGTCACACGTTCAAGGCGTGCATAACCCAGCTGATTTGTTATCGCGCGGAGTGAGCGTAACGGAGCTCATTAATAACAACTTGTGGTGGAACGGTCCAAAGTTCGTTCTCGACGCTCATTATGAATGCAACTCGGATGTACCTTTAAATGATTTACCAGAACTCAAATCACATAAATTAATAGTTTTAAATTCTTTATGCAATGTATTTCCTTTTGATAAATTTTCGTCTTTTATTCGAATGATACGATTGGCTGCGTATATGTTGCGTTTTATTCGCAACACTAGGTGTACAACTGAATGTAAGCAGGGCTCGTCGTCTGTGAATCAACTTCGTAAGTCTACTATTTTACTTGCGCGTTTATCTCTAATTGATTCCGTTCCTCACGAGTACAATTCACTATTAAATAAAATTTCGAATATAAAATTTTCGCGTAATAATATTATGGCTGGACTTAATTTGTTTTGTGATGATGATTTGTTGATCAGAGTAGGAGGTAGATTAAATAATTCTAACGTTTTTACATACGATAAGAAGCACCCCATTATCCTCTGTAGTAAACATAAATTCACTTTACTTTTATTTCAATATAAACACAAATATTTGTGTCACGCTGGTCCACAATTATTACTAGCAAGTATTAGAGAAGAATGGTGGCCACTTGGCGGCAGAAACTTAGCTCGTTCAATCGTTCACAAATGTGTTCGCTGCGTTCGGCTAAAAGGTAGGACATTCAGTCCAATAATGGGCAACCTGCCATCTGAACGATTGACACCTGGATTTCCTTTCTTGTACACTGGTACTGATTAGTGTGATCCAGTATATATTTTGAATCGTCAAGGGAAAGGTTCACGTTTAAGGATTATATATGTGTTTTATTTGTTTCGTTACGCGAGCAATACATCTTGAGCTCATAACAACTCTGTCCACTGATGGATATCTGCTTTGCCTTAAAAGATTTATAACACGTAGAGGTAAGCCAACCGAAATATATTCGGCTAGTGGCAAAAATTATGCAAGAGCGGCTAACGAATTAGGCGAATTTTTATTAAAACAATCAGTTTAATTAATCGAGAAATCAGCGTAAGGCGACATTTCATTTAAGTTTATCCCCCCTTTGAAATTAAACTACTATACAGTGTGAGTCTTTATAAAGTGCACATATCAAAACCAGGGAAACTACACACAATTTCATCGACGGAAATTTGACAAAAAAAATAAAAAAGCATTATTTAATTTTTTATGAATATTTTAAAATTTTAAGATGCAGCTGCTAACCCTATTTAAATAAATTGTTATAACTTTTAAACTGAATGTCCTATCAAAATGGAATACATTTTGAAATGATTGTTAATAATAGGCCGTGCCAATAAAGTAATAATAAAAAAAAAAAAAAACGCCATAAAATTAGAGTAAAAAGGTATTTGATGAAAATCTGGTATTTTTTTTAACATTTTTACAATAATTTTAAATTTTCTCGAAAAATCGTCCCCTTTATCCTACTTTTTTTAAATTTTAAGTTATTCTACATCGTATTAGCTTTCTAATGGTAAAAAATGCACGTTTATTACTCAGATACAACTTGTTTAATGAGCTTTTTAAAAAAGCACTTATCTCAATTAAGCGCCGTAGCAGGTAGAGAGAACTACATTTTTAGGAATAAAACAATTAGAATTTATCTACATAAATCATTTATTTATTAAAACAAATTAAAAACAAATAGCTTAGTGAAGCAAATGTTCAAAATGAAGACCCCGTTGTTGCAAACACATTGTAGCGCGAAGCAAAATTTGCTCCGTTGCTCTACGTATCATTTCGGGGTCGTTTCTAATTTCGTCTGCTACACGCAAAACTCTTTCTTCGAGTTCCGCTTCACTATTTATGGGACAGCTATAAACCCTTTGTTTCATTGTCCCCCATAAAAAATAGTCGAGAGGCGTAAGATCAGGCGAACGTGCCGGCCACCCAACAGGTCCTTGTCGGCCGATCCAGCGACGCGGATAATTTTCGTCTAAGAATAACCTGACGATTCGGGAGTAGTGGGCAGGACATCCGTCCATTTGCAGCATCATTCTTTGACGGGTTAGCAGCGGCACATACTCCAACAGCAACGGCAATTCGTCCCTTAAAAGTTCCAGAAATCTCTCTCCGGTTAGGGTCCTCGGGAGTATTATTGGACCAATCAAAATGTTGTCAATAAGTGCGGCCCACACATTTAAAGAGAATTTTACTTGATATGTTGAAGCCCTTTTCAGTTTAGGGTTTTCACCTATTGGACACCACATGTGTAAATTACGACAGTTTACGATGCCGTCTCTCGTGAATTGAGCTTCATCCATCCACAGAATTGTTTTAGAGAATTCGGGATTGTCTCTTGTTTTCCTTAAAATCCATGTGGACATAACGCACCTTGAACGCCAATCCACATCTTCATGTAAGTGCTGCACCCTTTGATAATGGTAAGGATACAAGCCTTCTTTCCTCAAGATGCGCCATGCCGATTTTTGGGACACGCCATGACGTAAAGCCAAACGTCTAGTACTGGTAGTCGGGTTAGCATACAAATCATCCAAAATGGCTTGTTCAATAGCAATATTAATAACACCTGGTTCGCGGCGATTTCGAGAAAGTCCAAGTCCAGTGTTAGCCAGTCTTCTATGGACTTCCTGGAAGTTTCGGGCTGATGGCACAGGGCGTCGATTTGGAAACGCAGCTAAATAAGCTATGCGAGCAGATCTTGCACTCCCTCGGCACATTCCATAGTAATAATGAATATCGGCAATGTGTGCCGGAGGGAAATCACTGATACGCGGCATCGCGACCAAAAAAGCGAACGCGTGGCGTGATAACGACTTTGGCAGGAGAAACACGAATAGCAGCGGCGAATAGTTCGGAGCGACTAACATACATACAAACATTCAATTGTCCTACGACTAGACACCCTCCCCGCACCCGCACCTACGCCGCTCGCTCGCCTCTACAATGATTCATCCAAAGAAAAAGGTTTCTACCTGCCTGTTAAACAATGGTGGGTGCGAAGCGAAACGATGCGCCAAGCGAGGGCTTTTTTAAACACTCATAGAAATGGTTGCATTTGAGTAATAAACGTGCATTTTTACCATTAGAAAGCTAATACGATGTAGAGTAACTTAAAATTAAAAAAAAGTAGGGTAAAGGGGACGATTTTTCGAGAAAATTTAAAATTATTGTAAAAATGATGAAAAAAATACCAGATTTTCATCAAATACCTTTTTACTCTAATTTTATGGCGTTTATTTTTTTTTTAATTATTACTTTATTGGCACGGCCTATTATTAACAATCATTTCAAAATGTATTCCATTTTGATAGGACATTCAGTTTAAAAGTTATAACAATTTATTTAAATAGGGTTAGCAGCTGCATCTTAAAATTTTAAAATATTCATAATAAATTAAATAATTCTTTTTTATTTTTTTTGACAATTTTTCCGTCGATGAAATTGTGTGTAGTTTCCCTGGTTTTGATATGTGCACTTTATAAAGACTCACACTGTATACGGATTTTATCACATTGTTTATTTGACACTTTATTACATAATTTTGAAAAACTGTTACACTACTACTATTATTAAACTTTACTCATTTTTAAGCTAATAGAATTATTATTTAAACTATTAAAACTATTTAGATATAATTTAATTTTACACTTTCCCCGACGTTTCGGTTGCTTTTCAGCAGCCATGGTCACGGGGAGACTAAGATGGTAGTTGTCTCAATGTTCCAGTGTAGTTATTTCAAAGTACTCGAACATAATTCAATTATTGGTGTTTCTATTTACGCAGAATGAGCTCAAAGTATCATGAAGTCTAGCTGTGGTTTGCTTCTTCTTGGGTTTGACTATTTTTATTACTGGATCCCAAGCTGGTGGTACATTCCAACCATCTTCTCTATTAAAATTAGGATGTTTTTTGATTTCAATAGCCTCGCGAAGCATCATTGGTAGGAATCGGTGTTCTTTAGCGAGAATCTGTGGTTTGTCAAATCTCAGGTAGTGGTTGGTCCCCTGTTGCACATGTTCACACACAGCAGACTTCAACGAGCGTTGGTGTTTTACATCAGCTATGTGTTCTTTTATGCGGGTGCTTATGTTTCTCTTGGTTTGACCAATGTATGAGAGTCTGCAGTCACAATCTATTTTATAGACCCCTGCATCTTGTAAAGGTAGTTGGCACTTGACGGATGGTAAAAATTGACTTATCTTCGTTGGCGGCGTGAAGTATGTGTTGATTGAAGCTCGCTTCAAGATGTAGCCAATCTTGTCAGTGACAACCCTTACATAAGGCAGTATAGCAGGCTGCTGCTCGACTGTGGCTGGCTTTTCTCAGGATCTATGACAGCGGCACGGTTGTTGGAGCTTGTTGTCTTGCAATACTTGCTTAACATGTTGAAGCTCGGCGTCTAGGTGTTTCTTGTCACAAATCCCATGGGCTCTCTGAAACAAAGACATTCCCAGTTGTGAGATTCACCGTTTAAGTACCTATTTGTATGGCTCTTTTTCCTATACACAGTGTGGCTCAAAGTATGATCAGGATTCCTGATGACAAGTACATCTAAGAAAGCTAATTAATTATTTGCCTCTAATTCCATAGTAAATTGGATGTTGTTATTAATGGAATTAAGATGTTCTAGGAATACACTTGCACTATCTGTTGGTAATATTGTAAAAGTATCATCTACAAACCTCTTATACATCCTGGGTGTGATGGGGGCAGTATGTAAAGCTCGAGCCTCAAAGTCCTCCATATATATGTCAGCAACAACAGGCGATACTGGGGAACCCATTGCGACACCATCAACTTGTATGTAGAATTTATTGTCCCACAACAGATAGCCAGTTTTTAAGCAATGCTTAAGTAGTTCTGCATATTCCTCAGGCATATTGTACTGTATTAGCTTCCTTTTAGTTATTTCAATACAGTCATGTGCAGGTATGCATGTAAATAATGACTGTACATCAAAACTAACCATTGTTTCATTGTTAGTGAGACATAGGTGTTTAATTTCACTCACAAAATGGTATGAATCCTTTACATGTGCTCTCGAGTTGCCTCTGAGTGGTGAGAGTATCTTCGCTACGTGCTGAGCCAGTCTGTAAGTTGGTGTGTCGATCTGACTCACAATAGGACGTAGGGGAGCGTTTTCCTTGTGTATTTTTGGTAACCCATACAGCTTAGGAGGTTTTACGCAAGCTGGTATTAATTGTTTAACGTCTAGATCTAGTTTTCCGGAGTATTTATGTATGATGTCTTTGGTTTTGTTCAATATTTTGTTTGTAGGGTCTGTTTTAACCTGTTTATATGTTGTTTCATCCGAAAGTAAACTTTCAGTTTTATGTTTATAATCTGACGTATCCATTATGACCGTAGCGTTTCCTTTATCTGCACGGAGTACTGTAATATCTGGCCTAGCCCGCAAGTTCTTCAGTGCGACGAATTCATCTTTGGGAAGATTCGGTCTGGGCACTTTACTTCGACGCAAGACCGATGAAATGTCCTGACGTATAGCCTCCAAATCTTCCTTTTTTATATTATTCTTGACTAGGCAGTCCTCGACGTTACAAATAATGGCCTCATACGGTATCCTAGCCGGTGTTATTGCATAATTTAAACCTCTACTCAATACTTTTTCGGTTGTTTTGTCTAAAGTTTGTTTTGACAGATTAATAACTGCTTGTCTTTGACTTGACGGCGGCGTGGCATTGGTCCGTGCATTGACGTTTCGTTTCTTGCTGTTGGCATTTGATTTTAATAATAATTTTTCATATTTTTGAATTTTGTTTGTTTTACACGCATTATATTTTGATCTTTCTCTGTGATTTAAAGCATTGATGCATTGTTTAAAATCAAATGGAGTTATTAATCTCTGTATTTCATTAGACAAAATCTCAACATTCCTATTTATGCTGCGCAAGTCGGTGCGATATTCTCTGATAACTTGTATTAATAACTTTTGACTTGCCTGTTTTAAGATCTTTGCGCTTCCTCGTATGTCTTTCTTGGCTGATATCTTGACACACGTAGGAATGAGACTGTGATCACGACATCTCTTCAAGAAATTTAAAGATGTTACATATCTTGCGCGCTTAGTTTGTAGATATTCTAACCGGCGTATTTTTGTTGTTGTTTCCAGTCCGTACTGATTTACATAATATTGTCTTCTGTTTACGCGAATATTATTCATTGAAATTAAACTACTATATACGGATTTTATCGCGTTGTTTATTTGACACTTTAATACATAATTTTGAAAAACTTTTTGAAAAGCCAGCCACAGTCGAGCGCCAGCCTGCTATACTGCCTTATGTAAGGGGTGTCACTGACAAGATTGGCTACATCTTGAAGCGAGCTTCAATCAACACATACTTCAAGCCGCCAACGAAGATAAGTCAATTTTTACCATCCGACGAGTGCCAACTACCTTTACAAGATGCAGGGGTCTA
Source organism: Catocala fraxini (assembly GCA_930367265.1). Lineage (NCBI taxonomy): Eukaryota > Metazoa > Arthropoda > Insecta > Lepidoptera > Erebidae > Catocala > Catocala fraxini. The sequence goes on along the minus strand of OV884028.1, from coordinate 30,111,532 downwards.
TAAAATAGATTGTGACTGCGGACTCTCATACATTGGTCAAACCAAGAGAAACATAGGCACCCGCATAAAAGAACACATAGCTGATGTAAAACACCAACGCTCGTTGTAGTCTGCTGTGTGTGAACATGTGCAACAGGGGACCAACCACTACCTGAGATTTAACAAACCACAGATTCTCGCTAAAGAAAACCGATTCCTACTAATGATGCTTCGCGAGGCTATTGAAATCAAAAAACATCCTAATTTTAATAGAGAAGATGGTTGGAATGTACCACCAGCTTGGGATCCAGTAATAAAAATAGTCAAACCCAAGAAGAAGCAAACCACAGCTAGACTTCATGATACTTTGAACTCATTCTGCGTAAATAGAAACACCAATGATTAAATTATGTTCGGGTACTTTGAAATAACTACACTGGAACATTGAGACAACTACCATATTAGTCTCCCCGTGACCATGGCTGCTGAAAAGCAACCGAAACGTCGGGGAGAGTGTAAAATTAAATTAAATCTAAATAGTTTAAATAGTTTTAATAGTTTAAATAATAATTCTATTAGCTTAAAAATTAGTAAAGTTTAATAGTAGTAGTAATGTAACAGTTTTTCAAAATTATGTAATAAAGTGTCAAATAAAAAACGCGATAAAATCCGTATATAGTAGTTTAATTTCTATGAATAATATTCGCGTAAACAGAAGACAATATTATGTGATCCCCTTATTCTCCTCATTTCGGTGGTCTGTGGGAGGCAGGCTTTAGATCCTGCAAGTATCATCTGAGACGTGTTGTAGGTAACTGTAATCTCACATTTGAAGAGTTTTACACGGTATTGGCGTAAGTCGAGGCCGTCCTTAACTCCCGCCCGCTCACTCCTCTTTCCGCAGATGCAAACGACCTGCAGGCGTTGACACCAGGTCATTTTTTGATCGGTCGTCCACTCACCGCACCATCTTGCGATGACATCACTAACGTAGTCACCAGTCGTCTACCTCGTTACGACCGAATCGAGCAAATGCGTCAACATTTCTGGCGGTGGTGGTTGAAAAATTACATCAGCGACCTGCAGACACGAACTAAATGGAAGGTGAACAAGGGCGAGGTCACTGTTGATAGACTTGTTCTCATCAAGGAAGATAACGCGCCTCCGTTAAAGTGGCGCCTTGGACGAATAGAACAGGTCGACACCGGAAAGGATGGAGTATCGCGCGTCGCTAGGATCCGGACAGCCTCTGGGGAAGTGCAGCGTTCCTTCGCAAAGATTTGCCCGCTGCCTGTTGAGATGCCTGCTTCACTAACTGCTGGTAGTATTCTGGAACCCGAGAGCTTCCAGGGCGAGGAGTATGTTAAGGCTCCTAGCTGAGAGGGGAAGCGGGGGCGGAGTGAACGCGACATTGTCGCGACCGCTGCGGCCATCCTCACTCACCGATAACGACGGCTGAGAACGTTTGCGTTTTAATTATTGTATGTAATATTGTTAATTTAAATACATCATTTTTTGTACTGGAGATTGGACAGCCTTCTCATTTCATCTCCCTACATTGGTCACCAACAAAAGGTTTCCCAAGGTCTGGTCTATCTCTGTACCAAATTCCATCAAAAACGGTTTTAGTTTAAGCGCAATAATAATGACAAATTCCCATACAAACTTTCATCCCTTATTTTAACCCCTTCATGAGTTGAGGTACTTATTTGGACCACATACATTAGAAGTCGAGATATTCACTATGATACAAAGGTTTAAATTCTGGATATTTTTTAACGTTTGATGCAATTATTTTTATAACATGAAAAAGCATACTGCATGTGTGTCGAAATATTACAAGTTATAATATTAACAAATTAAAAAAGAAAAAGGAAAATCAAAATAAATAATAAATTGGTACATAGGTACTATGGGTACGATTTATGTGAAAGTGAACCATCTTGTAATTTACATAATATTGCAAGAATGTTGCCTTTAGATCGAAGTTGGAAATATGGACAATGCAAAAAGACGTTCCGTCTTTACAAGATTTTTATGTTGCGTGAGACTAACTGCGAGGGGATCAGACGTGCTTTGTAATGACAAAGCATGTCTGATACCCTCGCATCATCAATAAATTCAACAGAATCATTAATTATTTATCGTAGTCTATTGTTCGAACTGAATTAGACGCTTTCAAACTTATTTATTTTGACAAGATGGCAGACATGCACGTGATCCAGGACAGATGGACCATGGTAGTGTACTACAACGTGTCGTCTTATTGGCGAAGTCTGGGCAACATAGAGAGATATGTCAAAAATATAAAAAGGCTATACACTCAAGACACCGCTATCCGTAACATTGCATCTCAATTTCAGCATGAGATCGATGAACTTAACTATAACAACGATATGTTGCAGTCAGAACATTGAAAAGTTCGAAACGAGGGTTAATTGATGGAGTGGGATACGTAGCCAATTCCCTGTTTGGTGATCTGGACGAGAGATTTGCATTCAAATATAGTAAGGACATCAAATACCTACAAAATAATCAAGAACATCTTCTAAGTCTCTACAAACAACATACATCGATTATCGAGGGTGAATACAGTATGCTCAAACGAAACGAAGAGGTGATGAATAAACAGTTCTCCGCCATCAGCCTACATCTCGAACAAATAGATAATAAAGTAAAGACAGAAGAGGAAAAGGTATTATATATCACGATCAGTGCACTTGCTGCGAGCATGATTATCTCAAACCTACGTCGGATACAAGACATATTACTACTGGATTTGGTCACAGATGTACGAAATGGGAGAATGGATACCCATTTACTACGGCCAGATGAGTTTCAAGAACAACTAAACATCATTTCAGCTCATGTCCCGAACGATCTTTCAGTGCCATGCCTCCACGATCATAACTGTATACAACAGATGTGTAAACTGGCACACGTCCACGTGAGGTTTATCGAAGATGTCCTGATATTCGAAGTTAAGCTGCCATTAATATCCAATGATCAGTATGAACTGAATCGGCTAATACCAATACCCACTCGAAAGGGCAGGACTGCGATAAGAGTACTTCTAACATCAAATTATTTGGCTGTAAACTTAAGGAAAGACTTATTTCTGCCGCTTACAACAAGTGATGTAACATCGTGCGAACATTTAAATGAAAATAAATTACTATGCACCATGACCTTACCCACTTATAACTTAAAGGCAACGTCAGCGATAGGTGAAGCGCAAATTATCAACAACATACGACCACCCAGCTGTAAAACAATGAACACCGATTGTTACGATGCGTGGATCAAGTTACACAGCCGTGACGCGTGGCTATTCTCATGTTGCGATATTTGTCGCGTTCGGATATTTTGCCCAGCTGGCATAAAGTCACAGGTGCTACATAACACCGGGGTCATTACGCTCTCGGAAGGTTGCATATAGAAGGTAGACGACGCAATTATTTACGCACACTATAATCTGCAGAATACAGTGAAGATTAATCGAGACGAGGAGTACTTCCCAGAGTCTGGAGTCAATCATATCATCAATAGCAGAGACGCCGCGTCTCTTTCAAGCCTGAAGATCACTCAGAACAATTACGTTACCTCAAACAGAGTTTGGACGCCGTGAAAACCCAACAAAAGGCACTGAATGTGAGAGCGGAATCTCACGATACCCATCATTACATTATGTATGCAACTTTGTTACTGATTGGCCCAATAATTGGAGTTTGTGGCATTCTTAAGGTTAAGCAACGTCTCCAGAGCCACACACCACAAAGCAGCTCGGTACCTGGAAATAAGACAACCCGTACAACTGCGACTCTTCAGGACTTCACAGCTGAGCATAACATTCAAGTGATCGAACTGTCGTCGTGTACTACAGAACGTCGAGTAGATAGAGCGAATTCACCTGTCATCAACTGTCAGGATTAATGTAACTTTAGTTATTTATAGCTTGTGTCCTTCTTAAGTCGGGAGGTTGTACGAACTCGTACGTTATAATGTATACTGAGTAGGCTAATTTGGCGCCTGCGTGCGTTATATATTGAGTCCAATATGTAATATTTTTAGTGAACAATAAACGCTCGTTACATAAACATAATCTATCTTTTACTACATAACACAACAATATTCCATGTTGAGAAGACTACAGCCCCGACATTCGTATTCATAGTAAATCCATGAGACTGGCTAACATATAATAAAATATTTATAATTATAGTTTATTTCTTTATAAAGGTAGTACAATAACACTTTTACATACCTTGTTCCCAGTCGTCACCACTGTCTCCGTTGCCACTGGGGACAAACGAGAAAAAAAATACCATTTGTTGACAGTGGTGACGAAAGGTAAAATGAAATATTAGCTGTCACCGGTGGTGACGATCGGGATATAGGAAAATCCCAATCGTTTCCAGTGGTGACGCTCGAGATTATGAAGTCCCGATTATTGTCAGTGGTATAGTAACATCTACAAGATGTCCAAAAAAGTATTTCAAAAATATTGACGACCTGGATGGTTTAGCGGTAGGGATGCGTCTCATAACGTATAAACTCATTTGGTCTAACGTTTAATATGTATATTGTTTATTTAATCGAAAATCATTAGGTCTAACGTTTAATATATATAAAAAAAGTAATTATGGTTAACACCCCGACTCAGAGTACCCCGACTCGGATAAGTTAGGATAGAAGGCTAAGGCGGGAGCGAAGCGGAGCGGAGCTCCCGCCTTAGACTTGGTGGTTATTTATTTTTAAATCATCTAGTTATAGGAGCCCCGCGAAGCGGGGCTTCGTCGACCTATCTTAGCGCAGGTGGTAATCAGTTATTAGTTATGTTTAATATCTACTTAGGTTACTATTAACTATAACTACGATAGAACTTGTTACCTATAACTACGATAGAACCGAATGTGATTATCTAATAATGTGATTTACAATGAATGTAAGGTATTGTTTTTCAAATTAAACATCTACCTTGATACTCAAACTCGTCTTAATTTAATTCCCATAGTAATGCAACTAAAAATACATAATTTACACTATTGACAACAACTGCGATTTTTTTCGTCCTAACTGTTACCAGTAGCAATAATTGAGATTTTGATGACCCATATCACACCACTGGCAACAATTGAGGTTTTAATGATCCATTTGTCACCACTGGCAATAAATGGTATATTTTTTCTTATTTGTCCTCAGTGGGAATGAAGCCAGTGGTGACGACTGGGAACAAGGGTTTTACATAGGTATAAAAATGTACACACGGACTTAGGTAACATTATGGTAGTGTTGTGTAGAACTCTGGTACCCATGGTAAGATTTAACTTGAATTATGGGTATCAGTGTTCTCTCCGATGATATACACATTACACATATTACATTTTCACAGGATGATCGTCATTAGTCTAGAAATGTTATTATTATATTAATAAATGTTTGTTAGTTATAAGCCTGAAATTTTGCATTGCATAGCATCTCTATATCTCTCAGTGCTCCGTGGCCTGTCACTTGAAAGTGATACTTGACTGACTTGACAGGTACAAATGTACAATTCATTAACATTCAATGTAAACACGAAGTTGAGTAATGACTACAAATAAAACAACAAGCAATAATCTAATAAGTATGTACTTAAATAGCAATGTATGGATCAATGTCATGGATAAAATTTTAATGAACTAATTACTATAATAAACAGGTCTTTTTAATTATCCTGTAAGTACATACAGTGAACCTTGCAAAATAAAAGTAAATATGTGGCCTATAAACATTTACAAGTACTATAAATATTTGCCTAAATCTATCTGCAATATTACAAAAAACAGTGCTTTATCCCGACAAAAGACATTTACTAGTATTTCTAATTACTTTCTGCAATATAAAAATATAACCTATAAGTCTTCCTATATTAAAAGTGGAATTCATGACACAAAGCAAATCGTAAAAGTGAATGAAACAGAACATAATACTAGTAGTTTCACGTATAGAACGCATACTTGTGGTGAACTCAGAGCTGAACATAATGGAATCAAAGTAACCTTGTGTGGATGGGTTCAATTTTCAAGATTATCTAAGTTCCTACTCCTAAGAGATAGTTATGGGATGATACAATGCGTCGTAAGCAACAATACAACCAATCTTTCGGACATACCACTAGAGAGTATTGTTAAAGTACAAGGAATGGTTGCCCCGAGGCCGAAGGATATGATCAACAGTGGCATGGCTACTGGTGAGGTTGAGGTTATTATCGATGAGTTAGAAATACAAAACACAGTAGATAAGCTTCCATTTAACCTAAGAGACTATCAAAAGCCCAAGGAACAACTAAGGTTGCAGCACAGGTATATTGACATAAGATTTCCAGAAATGCAAAGTAATTTGAGATTACGTTCAAGAATGCTTCACAACATGAGGCGCTTCCTTGTCGAGGAACATGGATTCATAGAAGTGGAAACTCCTACTTTGTTCTGTCGCACTCCTGGTGGTGCAAGGGAGTTTGTTGTACCAACACATCATCCGGGACTATTCTATTCCCTAGTTCAGAGCCCGCAGCAGTTCAAACAAATGTTGATGTCAGGAGGCATTGACAGATACTTCCAAATTGCAAGATGTTACAGAGACGAGACTACCAGGCCAGACAGACAGCCTGAGTTTACCCAGTTAGATATAGAACTCTCCTTTACTAATTTGGATAATGTGTTGTTTATGGTTGAACAGCTACTCTATCATACATTCACAAAACCCTTACCGAGGCCACCCTTTAAAAGAATAACATATAAAGAAGCTTTAGAAAACTATGGTTCTGATAAACCTAACCTGTGTTATGATCTAAAACTAATAAATATAAAAAAAATATTTCCAGAAAAGTCAAATGACAGCAATTTTGGTGTTTATGCATTACCATATACAAATAAAATAGGTAAACTGACATCAAAGTACAGGGAGAAAATTAGAGAATGTGCAAAGAAATACCTTTGCAAAGTGGTATTGTTTGAAAATATTACAAAAGAACTCGGCATAGATAACAGTGAGAAGATTAAACACAGTATTGGGGGAACAAATGTAGCAATAATTGCTTTAGGTGAGATTGAAAACTCTGTACAATGTTTAGGAGAAATAAGGGTTCTGATGGCTTCATTATTGCAGTCCCATAACATGTTAGAAGTAAAATATGATGTGGAACCTCTATGGGTAGTAGATTTTCCTTTATTTTTAAAAGGAGAGAATGGATTAGAAACTTGTCATCATCCATTTACAGCCCCGCATCCAGATGACATGCATCTGCTACATACAGAGCCTCTAAAAGTAAGATCATTGGCATATGATATAGTCATGAATGGTAATGAAGTTGGCGGAGGCTCAATACGGGTGCATAATGCTGACCTACAAGAACAAATTCTGAAGATGTTAAACATAGAGCCCGGCACAATGTCACATTTTTTGAATGCTTTAAGGTGTGGGTGCCCACCGCACGGGGGAATTGCATTGGGTATGGATAGACTAGTAACATTAGCATGTAATGCAGAGTCTATAAGAGAAGTTATAGCATTTCCTAAGTCTCATGATGGAAGAGATCCATTGTCAGGTGCTCCTAATATGATAAGTGAAGATGATAAAAAGTATTATCACATTTCTACAGTGTAATGTATTATATTTAATTTGAAAATATAAACTATGTTTATTGTATTTTTGTTTGTTATTTGACCTCAATATCAGAGGAAGTAATGCTAGTAAAGTATACATGACGAAAACATTGTATGAAAAATGTAACTAACATTTGTCATACATTGTTTTCGTCATGTATACAAGGTCTAGGGTGTAGGTCTGGTGCATATAGAAGTAAAAACCAGTTTTGTATCACAAATATAATATTCAACTAATTAAAATATAATATAGGTAGTAGTAGACAGTTTATGAAGACATTTGTTACTTAATCATGTGTAAACTGCGGAAACTAAGCACACAAATAGACCGTGTCCTAAACTAGCATATACCCAACATTTTATCCTGGTATTTAAGTACGTAAGCAGATGCTACTGTTATTTATGCTCACTATCTATATATATATCTAGTCATTATAGCTAGAGTACAGTAATAATTCCATTCAATTTTGGTTGGCAATCTTGTTTTAAAGAAATAAGTACCTAGTATCTGCCACAAAAAAATATTTTCATACATGGTGTACACCAAGTACTAAAAAAAAAAAAAGTTGCACACAATGTTTTGTGTTTCCCGATAGATGGCGCTCAACGATACTGTTAATCGACTCTAGCGGCACCAATGCTTATAACTATTGTCTGGAATTCTGGATTGTTATTTTTTATACCATACTGATTATTGTGTGTGTGTTATGTATGTAATGTATTTTTCTTATAAAGATTACTAACTATTTGGGTTACAATTTACCACCTAGTATTTTACCTACTGCTAAGCTAAATGCTCGCATTAGGAGTTCGTCTGTAATTTAATGTGTACAATATAGGAATACAATTCACGACGATTCGATTTTGTTCGCAAGTCCGATACCTCAACCATAAGGCGATAAAGCTATTATTCCGTATTCCTAAATTAGAAGAGCGCGTTAGCTACTAAGGTTCATAATAAATCATTTGGAATTTTATAGTTTTTATTACCTATTGAAAAGTTACATGTTATCAATTCTGTATGTTCAGTGAAAAGTAATATAACTTGAAAATCATAATTTTGAGATAGTTAACGTTAAAGTTTTAAACAATTCTTACTCTTTTTCTACTTCACTAAAATAGAAACTGATTAATTTCAGTGATAAACATTATCTTTAAAAATGGTTCAATTTAAGAAAAGTGCATTAGTTTATATAGTTTTTTTTGTTATTTAAAAATAAATCATGTATCAGTTAACACAACGAATGTTAACATCATTTTATGTGTCAATTAATTAAAAATAACATGAACCATTTTACACGTCGTATACTAATTAGTGATGTCCAAAAAAATAAATAAGATGTCAATAACAAAAAGGTAAATCAAACAAAGAAATATTCATTTCTTATAATATTTATTACAAAACCTTAAACTTTCAAAGCTTTTGCGTGTTCGTTTTTTCCTCCGTGTCGTAATTATGCTTTTATCTATATTCAAACTAATAAGATTCTTATGTATTCGTATTAGAATTCTAATAATATTAACGTATTTGTAAATAATAATTTGTAATATAATATTATAAAATATATCAAGAAATATGAATAATTTGACTTAGAGTCAAATTATTCATATTATAATACAAAAAACGGACCCTTGACGCGCAGTTTGACACGCTATTTTCATTATATTTTGCCTAAGCATGATATATGTGCTATACATCGTTAGAAAGGTATTGTTTTCTACTTATAGAAACAATATAACTAATAGTAAATTGTATTATTTCTAGATATATAAAACGAAGAGAATAATACCGGTGATTTTGTCCTGATTATATGCCTATTTTCATAAAATGCCTTTTTAGATAGAATAATAAGCTGTATTTCTTTATTTATTTAATTGATTATCATAATTGAGTAGATTTCATACAATAAAAACCTAAAATTAACTATACAGGGTGTCCCGAAACTCAACGATAACCTTATATTTGCCGGATTGATGCCATGGGACCTGGAAGCGGCGCTCCTGGCGTCGCTCTATCGTTGGCGCCAGGAGACGCTAGCTCGGGGCGAAGGACCTGTTCTTCCCGCTGTCGAGGCGGCAAGGTCCGAGTTCCGCCAGATCCTAGTGGAGAAGTGGAAGGAACGACTTGTACACCCCAGTGCCGGGCACGCCACGATCGTGGCGGTAAGTCCCGTGTTTGAGGAGTGGCTGGAGAGGCGGCATGGCGCCCTCACCTTCCGGCTGACACAGGTAATGACTGGCCACGGTTGTTTTGGCCAGTTCCTGTGTCGTATACGCCGGCAAGAGACGCCCGGTTGTCACCACTGCGGCGACTGCCGCGACGTTGTTGTGGACACGGCGCTGCACACTTTGGCGGATTGCGCCGCCTGGGCAACGCAGCGCCGTGAGTTGATCGCGGCAGTCGGATTGGTTGCCCTCTTGCTCCCGACCGTAGTTGAGTCTATGGTCCGGAGTGAGAGGTCGTGGAACGCCGTCGCCTCCTTTTGTGAGGAAGTCATTTCCATCAAGGAGGCGGCGGAGCGGGAGAGGGAGCGTTTAAACCCTCTCCCCAACCGCAGAGCCGGGCGCCGGAGGGCGCGAGATGACCTCCAGCCACCCTGAGGATTGACCTGGGGGTGGCGGGCTTTGTGGGCCTGCCCGCTATCCGTTCAGCACCAGGTCCGAGAGGCGGCGTGCGTGTTCCCACGCGCGCCTCTGTATCGAGTCCGTCTCCCCTCTAGGGGGGACAGTAGGGATAATTTGTGAGAAGTGCCTTTGGGTAGGTCTGTTCGTGTAGTGGCCTGCCGTTTCATACGGCAGGCCGAAACCTCGGCGGGGTCGCGACCGCATGTGCAAGTGATTCGCGCGGCCCCGTCGATAGTGGTTTTGTCGAGGAACACCGTGGTAGGTTTAGTCGGTATTCCGGGAGGTACATTATCTTCTTAACATCTTTCTGTTACCCCGGCGAGTCCGACATAACCCCTCCGCCCGCCCCCGCGGAGGGGTATGCTTCAAGCAATCGTAAAAAAAAAAAAACGACATTATTAAAAAAATCACTGTATATTTGTGAAAATTGTTATCAGAGTACTTAAAAATGCGACCACAAATGTCAAATTTTTACATCTTTTTCGAAATTACCTCTTGACTAAGTGAAATGGTTTCTTTTTTCATATCTGTTCTGCCTTGGCCTCTCGACCGGTACCAGGTTATCGTTGAGTTTCGGTACAACCTGTATATCGTAAGCGCCGGATCGGCTCGACAATGCTTGGAATGAGATGCAAACGATGACAAATGTGTGCGAGTGACTCGCGCGCTGAGTAAGCTGTCAAAATAACGCCATAGATAAATGGCGCCAAATTCAAAAGTGAATTATTCGCATTCGCGAATTCCTAAAAATTGACATTCGTTACATCCCTATCGTATGATGGTTTGGTGTTTAAGGATCTATGATTCGTATTTTTGGAGGTTTATTCTTTAAGGTCTTAATAAAACAAAAAGGTGTAAAATAAATATACTTCATTTGTATATTAAAATTCAAACTTACATTACAACCAGAAATTTGTGACTAAATTGAATTTGAATCTTTGTACACTTGTATTGTATTTAAGATAAAATATTAGTAATGATAATAGTGATACCAACTGTTGTGTAATTTGGTACAATTTAAAAATACTTAAGTGTTTATTGATACAAATTCCGTACAGATACAATAAAATTGTGAGAATTTTGTTAACTAGAAGGAATTTGTTAGTGGATTTTCATTGGAAAAATAGAACAAAATTTTATTGTTTATAAATAGCCGCCATAGTACAATAAACTAACCAAATTAAACTTTTCTTAAAAACATAAGGGGAATCTTATGAAATCAGTATTGTTTTTTATATATACGTAATAAAGAAGCATATTCTATAAACTAATAAATCAGGTCTTATTGGCAATTCAGTTTCCGACGCTGTACTACTTATTATGCTTAAAGGGCAACGGCGGATTTCATGTCTTTTGGGACCCAATCTTATACATAACGTGCCTTATGATTACTCATTGATAGTTGTAGAACAATATAAGACTAACAAAAAATCAAATAAAAAGTAATTTATAGAAGTTGGGAGAAAAAGATACAATATTATAGGAATACATAAGACAGATTATGATTGACAACTGACACTTGACAGACGGTAATGCTAAACGTTCCGTTTTACGTTACACCACGAGTATAAAAATAGTATTTAATTAATATTTTTGTAGACATTTTACTCGTACAACACATATTTACATATGTAATATTCATGATTTTACTGTCGAAAGTAAGTTTTATTTTTTTAATTTAAAATAGAATAACCCATAATTATTGAAATCAAATCAAAGTTAAAACAAATATAAAGTATTGTAGATTGGAACGTACAAGTTGCGTTTTGTAAGTGCACAATGAACATTTTTAATAAAATAAATATAACATTATATATAACATAATAACTTTTAATTCCCTTCTTATAATGACACATTGTGGATTGCAAATAAATAATATGAATATGAATATGAATATGAATATTTTTTATATAAAAATTCTATAAACCTGTAGTTATAACTAACGTATATTTGAACTTGAACAGTACTTAGTTAATTTTTACTTTTTGTGGGTCCAACCTCGCCATCGTTCTTTTGTTTAAAATTTTGTTTATCTTGATCCTCTTTTTCTATTGCGCTTAATTTCACTGCCATCCTCTGTCCATTCTAGTCCTCTTCCTATATCATGCTTACTTTATTATGCTAATTTCTGCATCACGCTTGCTTTTTTTTCATTAGCTGCCCAAACTGATTATCTTCTTTCATCACGCTTATTATTTTGTCTATTTTCTCTTCATCTTTATCTATTATGCTTATTTTCTTCTATTTTAGTATGATATTCTTCCTCTGTAACAATAATTAATTGTTACATCCAGTTCATATCATTTTAATCTTATCTATTTACATTACATTTGTGCTTAATATTACATTCGTGCTCTTTTTTCGAAACGTTTCATAATTTTAATAATGCGAGTTTTCATTATTGTCTGAAGAATAAACGGTAATTAAATTATTAGTATACGAAATCAAATAAATGATTCCGGTAATTGAAACTAAACTACTATATACGGATTTTGTCACGTTGTTTTATTAACTTGGACTATTAAAGTTAACTACATTTTAAGTTAATTAAATAACTATTTATATTTGAGTTAACACTTTCCCCGACGTTTCGGTTGCTTTTCAGCAGCCATGTTCACGGGGTGGCTAAGATGGTAGTTGTTTCAATGTTCTGAAGTGCAGATAATTCAAAGTACACGAACATAATTTAATAATTGGTGTTTCTATTTATGCAGAACGAGCACAGTGTTCTGTGCTCATACGTTGGTCAAACCAAGAGTAGCATAGGTAAAAATACAAAGAACATATTTATTTAATTTATAGTTAGTTAAAAATAAAGCCTAGTATTGTTTTAAATATTAAATACGAATTTGCCACTGACGAATTTATAATAAGAATGCTATCGTCGCAATTCATTGTTAAGGGTGCAGATAGAAAGCCATCCGGATAGATACTAAAGTTAAATAATTAATCTATATGGTACCTACATAAAATACCTCCTCAAAAGTGTAATAAATTAAGTTATGAATAAATAAATCATATTACAAGATATTAGTTGTCGCAACAAATGCAACGTAATTTGTGTGAAACGATATAAGTCAGTTACTTTACGCATCGATTTGCTATAAATGCACGACGCACCAGTTTGAATGCAGTCGTAAGTCTTACTTTGTAACACTCACTCATTCTAATTGCCAATTTAGGCATCTTACTTTGCGCGAAAAAGTTACGATTTACTGGTTGCCGCGCTGTCGACAACTTCTTACATATTGTTACGTGCTGGGTTCGACGGATAAGAATATAAACAATATTACCGACTAAAACACGTTTTATTCAAACACACAATTAAATTTTAAACACAACAAACACTATACCACACTTTTTCACTGTACTGCTTCAAACTCCGTAGTATTTCCGCTTCCGTTCGCTTCGATGCACACTTGACCGCTTACGATTGTAAACTGACTCGGCGGTGCGCATGCCCCCTATTTAATAATGTAAAGCGCTTCTAGAGCTTTCTAGCAACGCTGTACTCGGTATGTAAACAGTACGATGATTCGAGAAAGTACCAGCATTCTCTCTGAGATTCTCGTACCGTACTACGTAGTTCCGTAAGATGTCAATAGATGGCGGTGTAAATTATTAGACGGAACTGCCGAGTCTTTCCCACAATGCCGAGAGATGTCACTGGGCGTAACAATATTATATCATACTACACTTTTATGGATTATGTAAATTAAAATAAAATTGATGATTTTTGATTTAAATATATTTATATCATTAAACACTTTATCCAAAAGTATGTTAGTATTGATACAGATTAAATCAGAATCATATATCACCGGGCACGCCACGATCGTGGCGGTAAGTCCCGTGTTTGAGGAGTGGCTGGAGAGGCGGCATGGCGCCCTCACCTTCCGGCTGACACAGGTAATGACTGGCCACGGTTGTTTTGGCCAGTTTCTGTGTCGTATACGCCGGCAAGAGACGCCCGGTTGTCACCACTGCGGCGACTGCCGTGACGTTGTTGTGGACACGGCGCTGCACATTTTGGCGGATTGCCCCGCCTGGGCATCGCAGCGCCGTGAGTTGATCGCGGCAGTCGGATTGGTTGCCCTCTCGCTCCCGGCCGTAGTTCAGTCTATGGTCCGGAGTGAGAGGTCGTGGAACGCCGTCGCCTCCTTCTGTGAGGCAGTGAATTCCATCTAGGAGGCGGTGGAGCGGGAGAGGGAGCGCTCAAACCCTCTCCCCAACCGCAGAGCCGGGCGCCGGAGGGCGCGAGATGACCTCCAGCCATCCTGAGCTTTGACCTGGGGGTGGTGGGCTTTGTGGGCCTGCCCGCCATCCGTTCAGCACCAGGTCCGAGAGGCGGCGTGCGTGTTCCCACGCGCGCCTCTGTTTCGAGTCCGTCTCCCCTCTAGGGGGAGACAGTAGGGTTTATAAGTGAGTGATTGCCTTTGGGTAGGTCTCTTCGTGTAGTGGCCTGCCGTTTCATACGGCAGGCCGAAACCTCGGCGGGGTCGCGACCGCATGTGCAAGTGATTCGCGCGGCCCCGTCGATAGTGGTTTTGTCCAGGAACACCGTGGTAGGTTTAGACGGTATTCCGGGAGGTCTATTATCATCATTTTAACATCTTTCTCTTTTACCCCGGTGAGTCCGACATAACCCCTCCGCCTGCCCCCGCGGAGGGGTAGGCGCAAATGCATTCCCTAAAGAATCGTATATCACAATGAAATTTATTTGAAAAATGATGTTTATATATCTAAAGTTGCATCATTAATTCATTATACACATTTTTTCATAATAAAGGCTACTTTTTTATGATGCGAGTAGGTATAATTGTACTGGTCATCACAAAGATGAATAGGAGTACCTACTAATAAATGTTTATTAATAAACGTGTAATTATATCAGTTTGTACTAATTTACGTTTAAATATTTAGATCCTGTAATAGGAGTTACTTACATTTGTATTAAGTAATATACATTAAAGAAATAAAAATATTTGTTCAGTTCACTTTGATATATAATAAAAAATGTAAAATGAAAAGTGCAATATCCAGTTAGAAATAAATAATACTACAATCTCTGAGCCCACACAAGTTGCAAACACTTTTAATAGCTTTTTCGCGTCTATCGGGCAGGGGAGCTGCCATTTAGGAAATGATACACCCCGCGGTACAAATGTTATCACACCTACCGAAAACACCATGTGCCTTCGACCAGCAGACCCTCAAGAAGTATACAACCTGATTAAAACTTAAAAAATAAAAAGAGCTACGGCATTGATGAACTACCACCATTTCTAATCAAACAGTGTGCAGACGTACTGACTCTTCCATTCTATCTGTTAATAAACCAATC
The DNA here is from genome assembly GCA_930367265.1 of Catocala fraxini. Taxonomy (NCBI): domain Eukaryota; kingdom Metazoa; phylum Arthropoda; class Insecta; order Lepidoptera; family Erebidae; genus Catocala; species Catocala fraxini. The sequence goes on along the minus strand of OV884028.1, from coordinate 30,095,938 downwards.
CTTTGAAGAAGAAACGTTCCCCGACATGTTGAAACAAGCTATTATCAAACCAATGCATAAAAAAATTCAAAGACAGACCCTAATAACTACCGTCCTATAGCCCTCTTGTCAACAGCTTCAAAAATATTTGAAAAAGCCATGTGCGTACGAGTTTACTCTTTCTGTGAGAAATATAAAATATTTGATGAAGCTCAAAATGGTTTTCGCAAAAGTCGGTCAACTACTCTAGCAGTATACAAATACATACAGGAAGCGCTTAATATTTTAAACAACAGGGAATACGCAATAGGTATACTGTTAGATATAACTAAAGCCTACGACAAAGTTAAATATAACATTTTATTCAATAAACTACATGGAATAGGTGTCAGAGGAAAAGCGCATGAATGGTTCGCATCTTATTTATTAAACCGAGAGCACACAGTGGAAATTGAATTTTTTAATTACAATACAAAAGAAATCAAAAGTATACGTTCTGACAAGGAAATTATCAACGCCTCCATCCCACAGGGTAGCGTCATCGGATGTCTACTATTCCTGCTGTATATTAATGACTTGTGTAGCGATGGTGATAAAGAAAAGACTACGAATCTACTAACTTTTATAATGATATATTTTATATGACAACAGTACAATTGTAAGTAAGGTATGGTCCACAAATGTTCGCGAACAAAGCATTCATGTACGCACACCTATGCCTATAGTCCCTAAGTGTCAGTTGGTCCGGATAGTTCCACGAGTTGCGGAAGCTACGCCGTGCACAACGGACTGCTTGATTATGCTGGCGCGCACGCCTTATATAGTGTCCTGGCGCGGTGGGGACGTTAACAGCAGGCGTGTGTGCGTTCGGCCGGGCTTGGTGACCGTCGTCAGCGCTGCATGTGTGCGTAGGTGAAGCGCGGCGAATGGGTGTCCATTAGTCGCGTTACAGTCTCCCCCTTCGACTTGGAAGACCTCCTGAAGAGTCGACCTTCCTTGGACGCCCTCGACGACGCTGAATTGGGAGAGAGTTTTTATTAGAATCTACCACCACCCGTCCTTTTGGACGACCTCTTTTGCGAAGAGGTACCACTGGTGCTGGCAGAGTGATCTCGGCACTATTATATGCTTTCAAAGCAGAAGCATGGTAGATGCCCACAGCTGTCTGGGGAGCGGTTGGAGCAGCTACTTCGTAAGATGCTGGGCCATGTTTCTTTAGTATTACATAGGGCCCATCGCGCCGTGGAGCAAGTTTAGCGCTAATGCCCTGACTTGACTTACTTAATGGGTGTAGATTAACTAAAACCAGATCTCCCGGCTTATAATCAGGAGATACTGAACGATGCTGGTCAACGATTTCTTTTCGCTTTTCCTCTTTTTCTTCTTGAACTTCTTGTACTCACTTCAAAGTGTCAACCAACTGTATAAGTTTTGGGGTTATTTCCGGGACAAAGTTTTCTGAACTGATAATCGCCCTAAAATCATGTAGATTATCATATGGAGTTCGGAGTTGCCGCCCAAATGTCATATAAGCAGGAGTAAGGGCGGTAGAGGAGCAAGTAGCGGTGTTCATAGCAAAACGAATACTGGGTAGCTTATCGGGCCAATCTCGATGGTTATCTCCTACCAAAATAGCTAATTGCGTCTTCAGATCCCTATTTCTTCGTTCCACGGGGTTTGCTTGGGGGTGGTATAGCGGAGTGTAAGCATGTTTAATCTGTAGGCAGAACATTAGCTGTTGCATTATGGAACTAACAAACTGAGTACCATTGTCACTTATTACCCTCCTTGGGACGCCAAATCGGAGGAATATCTCATTGATTAAAATATTGGAACAATTAGCAGCGGTTGCGTTTTCTAAGGCGAACAGTTCTACCCAGCGACTTGCTACATCCTCTACTATAAAAATCCAGTTTTTCCCATCGGAAGAGGTTGGAAGTGGTCCAAACAAATCGAATGCAACTGTCTCAAAACGTTGATTCATCACGGTGGTTTGCAACAGTCCTGCAGGTTTCTGATTCGAAGCTTTGTATCTTTGGCAAGCTAAGCAATTCTTAACATAGCTCTCGATGTATTTATACATGCCTTTCCAGAAATATCTCTCTGATATCTTTTTAAAGGTCTTTTCTGCACCGTAATGGCCTGCAAGTGGATCATCGTGATACGCAGATAACACATTGGCCCATTCATGTTCTGGTACCACTAATTGAGCATCGTCTGTGTCACTTGTTGTGTGATGTCTATACAATAAACCTCTATCCATGAAGTATCCTTTATTGCTCCAATAAACAGCGTTCTCATTGGAAGTACCATCTTCCAATGCAGTGACTATACGTTGAATATTGGCGTCCTTTAGTTGTTCCAGACGAATCTCAGCTGGATTTCGTTTAGGCATTTCAATTCCAATACCACATATTCCGCATGTGCTGTATGTTTCATCAGTGCAAGGAGGGCGTGATAAAGCATCGGCGACCACATTTGTTTTTCCAGGAAGATACTTTATGGTAATATCATATGCTTGCAGCTGTAGTGCCCAACGAGCTAATCTGCCTGTCGGTGATTTTAGATTCATTAACCATCTTAGTGCCTGGTGGTCGGTCAATATTACTACGGGAAGTCCTTCGATATATCCTCGAAATTTTTGAATAGCCCAAACGACAGCCAAAGCTTCCCTCTCCGTGGTGGAGTAATTTCGTTCAGCAGGTGTCAGGAGTCTACTGGCGTATTCAACGGGGTGTTCATCGTGGTCCTCCCCCTGCACAAGAACAGCTCCCAATGCATAGCTGCTAGCGTCCGTTTTAATAATATATGGTTTTGTTTCATCGGCTTGACGTAGTATAGGGCCCGTGGCCAAACAACACTTCAACTTGTTGTACGCAGTATCCTGTTCGTCACCCCAATCCCATGAAACATTCTTCTTTGTCAGCTTTGTTAGAGGTTCCGCGGTTGCAGAGAAATTTTCTATGAACCGCCGATACCATGAACACGTTTGTAGAAAGCTTATCAAATGTTTCAGGTTCTTAGGACGTGGTAATTCAATAATGGCGGATACTCGATCTGGATCCATTTGTAAACCATTAGGGGTTATGTAATGTCCCAAGTATTTAATGTTTTCACAGCAAAATCGACACTTCTTCAAGTTGATTATAACATTATACTCTCGCATTTTATGGAATATTTTCGATAGATCATTCAAGTGATGGTTGAACGAAGGTGACAGAATAATAATATCATCCAAATACGCTAGAATTTTTATATCTAAACTTAATTGTAGTCTGTCGATAAGACGCTGAAAAGTAGCTGGTGCATTTCGCAGACCAAACGGCATTCTATTAAATCGATAAATGCCAAAAGGTGTTATAAAAGCTGTCTTGTCTCGATCTTCTTCTCGAACGCGTATCTGCCAGTAGCCTGCTTTTAAATCTAAGGCGGTCATGAAGGGAGTAGGCTTTGCTTCATGCAATAAGTCATCGATTCTGGGAATCGGATACCTATCAGGTACTGTGATCGCGTTTAAGCGTCTATAATCGACACATAGGCGTATTCTTCCATCAGGTTTGGGAACTAAGACTACAGGAGCAGCCCATGGTGAAAAGCAAGGTTCAATAATGTTGTCTCGTAACATTTGTTCTATCTCTTCTTTCAAAATCTTTCTGCGAGGTGCGGACAGACGATACGGTGGCATGGAAATAGGAGCATGATTCTGTGTATCAATGCAATGTTCCACTCCCGAAATAGGCTTCCCGTTTGGATTGAGGACGCTTTGGTATTCTTGTAATAGCTCCTCCAGTCGTTGTTTTTGGTCAGCAGAAACATGATCTCCAATCTGTTCAATATTAATCGAATCAATCTCCACAGATGAGGATGTACTTTGAGGATCCGGAAACAAACTTAATGAATGTGGAGATAATTCAACTTCCGCAGCGTTCGACTGAATCCGAGCATCGCGTAAGATAAAGTCTAACCTCGGGGAGTATCCATCAAATAGGGTCCGGAAGCGCTTCGGAGGCGTTGATGGGAATTCAATTTGAGCTGGGTGAAATGGCAAACGAGCACTCTCCAACGGTAAATCAGCCACATTTTGAGGTGTGTGTGTACTTGCAACTGTTGTTGGGGTAATTGTTGTTGAGGTAATTGCTGCAGCTCCGATGATTGGTTCATCTTTCTTTAGAGGTACACTGACATTATTTTCCTTAGGAGTATTCGTCAGAGGGCTAACAGGGCTAGGTAAACCAAACTCGTTTAACTCCATTGTATTTTCGAACGTGGCAAAGTCCTCTGAGTATAGCTCGTATTCTACGTTTGGGTTTTCCAGACAGTGCCAGGTGAATTGTGGTAAGTTTAACATCATCTTCGCGTCCTGGATAAATCCAATAACCAACAGGGTCTTGTTGTCTCTGGATTCGGGTAAGATGATGAAATTCGTTAAAATCCTGTACCCACACAACCCAACGTATACGTTGACTGTTAGTATTGCCTGTGGTTTCGTTACACCGTCAGCAAGTGTAACATTAACGGTTGTAGATTGAAATTTATAACCTCTGGCCTTGAGACAACAGTACAGTTGATAAGATGCCACACTTGTTTTGGCACATGTATCGATATGTGCAACACCAACGATATCATCTATCGATATGAATACGACGGGGCGCGATCTTGCATCTGTTTGTACGTTAACTGCACAAAAGCTAATCTTCTCTTATTTTGGAGTTTTATTCTTGCTCGAACATGTAAGGCAGTTTGATCTAATCACTCCAGGAGCCCCGCATCCATAACAAGAAAATTTAGGCTGTGACGGGGAAGGCATCTGGGTTGTGCTTTCACTGGTATGCGCGGCCACTGGTACGCGAGATGGTTGTTGTTCTTGAAGTGCTTCTGCTTTTTTCTTTTTACGGCAGACGTCCGCGGAATGTCCAAGAAGTCTACAAAAGCTGCAGCGCAGTTTGCCATGTCGTTGTTGAAGCGATTGAATGTTACTAGTTGAAGGCTTGGTTTGGCGTTTTTCTTCCAAGTTACTTTCAACACCTCGGGCCGCTTCGATCAATTGATCAAAATTGTTAATAGCAGATCTAGGTACCGCGCTTCTTATGTCCAATCTTATTAAACCGTAAATCATATCTATCTTCTGGGTTTCAGTGTGTTCTGGGCTTGGCAGTAGCGTAAAAAGCATTCTCTTCCTAGCTATAAATTGTTCAGTTAACTGATCCGCCTCCTGTTTTTCGCTCATAATCTCCTGGTATACAAGATAGGGTGGTTTCTTCGGTGCAAAAGCATGACGAATTTTCACCTTAAAATCCAGCCACGTCATTGTTTGGTTCTTGACGCCTTGCCACCATAGTCCGGCTTCGTTCTTCAAAATGAGCGGCAAGCCAGTTAACGCATCTTCATCAGGAATTCTTTCGATAGTTTTATAGACGTCTACCGCCGCCAAAAATGCTTCTAACACTTCGGAATTCTTGTCTCCATCATATGTATTGTTACATAATGCGAATGAACCCCGTTTACTCCCAGAACCAATCGTTTCCAATAATTGGCGAAACTGAGCGTCGCTGAAGTTGGCCATCTTCGTAGTTTTCACACTTGTAGTCTTCCTTCCAGCACGCGTCACTATGTATTCGATCCCGTCTGTGAGCTCTTTCCGGGCCGGCACGTTGGTCGCCACTGTAGCGATGGTGATAAAGAAAAGACTACGAATCTACTAACTTTTATAATGATATATTTTATATGACAACAGTACAATTGTAAGTAAGGTATGGTCCACAAATGTTCGCGAACAAAGCATTCATGTACGCACACCTATGCCTATAGTCCCTAAGTGTCAGTTGGTCCGGATAGTTCCACGAGTTGCGGAAGCTACGCCGTGCACAACGGACTGCTTGATTATGCTGGCGCGCACGCCTTATATAGTGTCCTGGCGCGGTGGGGACGTTAACAGCAGGCGTGTGTGCGTTCGGCCGGGCTTGGTGACCGTCGTCAGCGCTGCATGTGTGCGTAGGTGAAGCGCGGCGAATGGGTGTCCATTAGTCGCGTTACACTTGCCAAAAAATACACACGGTCCCTGCGTTTTATTCGTGGACGACATCTCCCTATTGGTATCATGCCGGCACAATATAAATTTAAATAACCAACTCGATACTCTCCTAAACAATATAAAAACCTGGATGAACCTACATAACTTAGAAATAAACTATTCCAAAACCAAATTCATAACTTTCCATCCGCCTTAAAAAGCGCCATTAAATATAAATTTTGCGTTCCAAGATCAAAAGTTAGAAGTAGTTAGCAACTTTACCTTATTAGGCTTAAACATAGACACCCATATAATTGGAAATCTCATATAAATAAAATTAAATCAAAATTAGCTAAGTTTTCATATGCTCTCCGCGAAGTAAAAAAACCCACAGATATCCAAACCGCACTCGTCACCTATTACACCTATGCTTACGCTTGGCTCAGCTATGGCATTATCCTATGGGGAAACAGCACAGAGGCGCCATCACTTTTTACCCTTCAAAAGAAACTTATACGAATACTTGTACACATAGATGATACTGATAGCTGTAAGCCACACTTTATAGAACACAAAATATTAACGCTACCTAGCCTATACATTTTAGAAATATGTAAGTTTGTTAGAAGTCACCAAAGTTTCTATACAACACGAGAAGACAAAAACCAGAGACTAAGACATAAAAATAGATTAAACCTACCAAGCTCCCGTCTTAAAATGCACTTATCTAGTCCACATGTCATGTCGATAAAAATATATAATAAGCTACCCCGCAAATAAAAAATGAAATTAAAAACAGTATATTTATAAAAAAATTAAAACACATTTCTATTAACTAAATGTTACTACCATATAAATGAATACCTAAATGATAAATGTATATGAAACATAATAAATGGAAATTTAAATAATTACTTATAATAATATACCTAATAATAACATAAATACAAAGAAATACATAATATATAAACAAACATGACATACATTTATAATAATAATTTCAATGAATAATATCTGGGACATTTAATTCCTTTTCTTTTTTACAAACTTGGATAATAATGATAATATATAATTAATAAAAATATTAAAACATATAAATAAAATAATATAATAATTATATAATAGAATACCACATAATAAAAATAATTATAGTAATATATCTCTATATATATATAGTCAGCCTCGATGGCGTAGTGGTTAGTGTAACCGACTGCCACGCCTGAGGTCGCGGGTTCGATTCCCGCACAAGTCAAACATTTGTGTGCATGAACTTGGATGTTTGTCTTGGTCTGGATATTTCTATGTATAATATGTATGTATTTACAAAAAAAAAGTATATAATATGTATGTTTATCCATTGTCTAGAACCCATAGTACAAGCTCTGCTTAGTTTGGGCTAGATGCTGTTGTGTGTATGTGGTAGAATATTATTATTATATTATTATCTATCTAAATATAGTAAGCGCACCTTAATAAAATGACCTATATATTATAATAGTCAATAAATTTCAATCATAAGTAAAATATGTAAACAATAATACATATATGTAAAACTTCCTCCTCTCTCCTACATCTTGCCGTGCCGACAAGGCCCACACATGTTTCTTATATTATACCATTGTAACATCTATTTAACTTGTGGAGTGCAATAAATGTATTGAGTATTGAGTATTGAGTATGTTAATCAAAATGTATTAAATTACACATTGCTAAATGTAAAAAAACCTTAGTTAAAGCATTTTACACCAAAATTATCTTGCTCAATTTTCTCCTTAGAGGGACATCAATTAGACACAAATGCATTTTTTTTACTGTTTAACATAGTGTAAAAATATTAAAACTGATATAAGATATAAGTCAAGATGTATCACTTTTCACTGATGGCACAGAATTATTCAAATACCTTTTACACCATAATACAAAGTCGCGGCAGAAGCTACATGATAATTTATTACTTGTTTAGCTCAGAATACAGAAGAAGCCAAAAGCCGTGTACAATTGTAATTAGTTGTCGCGAACTGTGTCCATAAACAAAATTATGCAAGTAAAAGGATTGTTCACCCCCGCTTAATGTTGCTAGCTCTGGCTTGTTACCGACGTTTGGGGTTAATGACAATATAGAATATAATATTAAGATATAACAAGTGACGAACGGCCATGAATTGCCGTAAATCTTAGTTCGAAAAATGGTATCACGTGACCTTGAGGTCAGAGGTCAAAGTCATTTCGAGGGTATATCGACTATGCTGAGTCGAATGGCGTTGACCGTGAGTCTCGAGCTCTTACGGTTCTTGAGTTGAAGGTTGTATAACAGACAGACGGACGTACGGACGGACGAAGCAGCTACCTGACCTATATGAGTTTTTTTCGAACTCTAAAACCATGTGATACTATAATATTATTAAATAATTTTTTATATTAGTTTTACGATGATACACAATTTCTAAAAAATTAAAGATATATGGGTATATTAATAGTAATGATAAAATATTAATTATAAGTAGGTACTTTCTACTCCTTGCTTAATGTAGGTACCCACAGCGGCACATCTACCTATATAGACTGTTTAGACTTTGAAAGTATTAGAAGTTGAACGCTGCGAATCGTGCGAGAGAGTGCGTTATATTTTTGTTATGTCTCATTCACGCTTAACGGAACGCGGCGCTCTATCCTTACCATGTATCATATAGGATATTATATGTATATTATTTTCTGAGCAAGTTTAGCTCAGCGCGAATATAATAATTAACAATTTTGGTTTTCGATTAGCGCTAGCGTCCGAGCGTAAATACGTACATTACCTATTATCAATTATTATTATTACTGGTATAAATGTTATAAAATAATAAAAAGAGTCTCTAAAAGAATAAAAATAATAAGTTTTACATTTAGGTACTCATTAAATTAATAAAATGTTGAAGCATTAAGTTAAGTAAGTACCTAAGCGATAAAAATGTATTTCATTATTTACTTTTCTAACTATGCACTGGCAAATATAATAATAAGTAATGTTACAGCCAGTACCATCTATCGGCACAGTGGGGACGACTCGGCAATTCCGTCTAATAATTTATTACAGCGCCATCTATAGACGTCGTCTTACGGAACTACGTAGCTTGTCGATACACGAAGAGTAGAGAGAACGCCGCACTGGCACGTTCTCGAATCTTCGTACTGTTTACATACCGGGTATGACGTTTCTCCAGAAACGCTTTAACTCCGTATAAAAGGGCAAGGCCAGCGCTCGCCGAGTCAGTTTACAATCGTAAGTGATCAAGTATTCATCAAAGCGAACGGAAGCGAAAATATCACAGAGTTTGAAGCAGCTATTGTGGGAAAGTGTAGTACCTATAGTGTGTGTTGTGTCTTTAAGTTTAATTGTGTGTTAGAATACGTGTTTTAATCAGTAATATTGTTTACATTCTTATCCCTTGAACCCAGCACGTAACAGTAATTTTAAGATAATTAATAAATCATTAAGTAAGCTTAGTGGTAAAACGATGGACTGACACGCAGAAGTCTCGAGTTCGATCCTGAGGCGCGTACCTCTGACTTTTTGAAATTATGTGCGTATTAAATAGTTCGCTCGCTTTAACGGTGAAGGAAAATATCGTGAGGAATGTGCATATCTGAGTGTTCTCCATAATGTTCTCGAAGATATGTGAAGTCTGCCAGCCCGCACTGAGCCAGCGTGGTGGACTATAGCCTAACCTAACCCTTCTCACACTGAGAAGAGGCCCGTGCCCAGCAGATATGCAGGTTTCCTCACGATGTTTTCCTTCACCGTTAAAGCAAGCAATAATTAATTATTTAATACGCATATAACTTCGAAAAGTCAGAGATGCGCGCCTTGGGATCGAACTTGAGACCGCTGCATGGCAGTCACAGTTTCCCACTAGGCTATCGCTGCTATTATTTATTATTATTACTTACATTTAATTCATGACTGCATATTATAATAGAAAGTGCCCCGCCGCGTCTGTCTGTCTATTGGCGATAAACTCAAACTACTGAATCAAGCGGAATTTCATGTGGTTTTCACCATTAAACAAATGAGAAGGGTATTATGTATAATTTGTTAAGGTTCTGAACTACCCGTTCGAGGCCGGGGCGGGTCGCTAGTAATGTTGTTAAAAACGTTGGTTTTATTTCAGACACCTACATGTTACCTGCACCGATGGCGTAGTGGAAAGAAGGAAGGTCACCAACAGTTCCGTGTTTGCGCTTTCTGCAACACACTTGACGTGGCTTTGGGTAGTTAATTAAGTACGCAGATAATAGTTGAGTATAAAAATATTATTATTGTTGTTCATTTTGACATTCGATATGTTCATATTGTAATAAACAACGTAGGTACTTATATATGTATAATGTAGATAAATGATTTGAACAGTTGAGTTGAACACTGATGAGATCTGCTAATCATCAGTCTGACACGGTTCATGTGCGCATCCAACTGGCGATACACAGTATCAGTATTAGTGAGGCAGCTTTCTATCGTAGGTGGCGAATGTTTCATTGATGGCCCTCACCCTCACAGGTTGGTGTAGGAGCTGGAAAATAATATATGAAATAAGTCTACAGTTGTGACCATATGCGCCGACCACGCCGCATGTCAACACTCACGTACAGAAATAAACACCGACCAAAGAATGTAGGTAACAGTTAACACTTAACAGAAGCTTGGCGCGGACGCATGGGGACGACTCCGAACGGCCGCCGGGGGACTAAGTAGTCTCTTGTTTTCCCCAGATGTATACATAATGCAAAAAGAAAAGAGACACCTGGTTTATATAGGTGCTTTATACTATATTTACCAACAGAAAGCAAATGCCTGCCATCAAGAAAAGGCGGCCGTACCTAACGGCTATTCTATTCTTCAGTCAGAAGTCAAATCTGCTTCGCGAAACAGAATATTTAAGTAGGTAGTATGTAATAATTGCGTAGACTTACTTAACGTGGGTATGTGAGATGAATGAACTAATAACGGCCTTTCTGACATTCTGGCGCATTCTGCATTTCTGAACATTCACAACTTGGGATACAGGGTGAATCGGGTGTTTTCCTCAAAAAGCCGGGCTTGCAAACACATCCACTTTCAGTTGGTTGTTTAGAATCGCATTTGAAGAAAGCAACAATTGAAACACACGTTTCGGGGGGGCAAGATCTTTTGGTATTCGTGTATTTTTCATTTGGTGCCTCACAAGTTGGCGTAGGAGCTGTGAACAACAACAAATAGGTACATAATCGAAGTGAGCGCCGTTTTTAACATAATAACAATTCATTACGCATTGTTATTTCTAACATAAAAATGGCGACAAGCTTTCTAAATTGAATAGCTCTCTAGCATTAGAGCCCAAGTTAGTGGATGATACTTACTTATCTATTGGGCTATTAAAAGGCGTACCTTGCTAAAGCAAGGTACTATACTACTATAAATAGTTACTATACTACTAATAGGTACTATAAATAGTTAAGACCTAACATAGTTATAGTTATGTGGATATTTAAATCACCGTCATATTATTATTAGGTAGACTGGGTTTAATGGAGTGCGTAAAAGCTTGTGAGCATGGTGAGAACATCTAAGAGATGCTTTATGTGCAATATCGCTACAGGCATACTTGAAACAGCCAAAGTGTGGTGTTAGTAATCACTGTGTATTATGTACATATATATGTTATGTTGTTATGTAGTGCCTTCCCTTTATCATTTGTATTAGGCACAAGTTTCTATGCCATGTCACCCGCGTGAATCCATCCGGAACGCATACCGGGATCAAAGTATGCTACTATGTGCTAATCAAGGACATAGTCCAACTGTATACTAAGTTTCATCCAAATCCGTTGAACAGTTACGCGTGATTGAATAACAAACAAGCAAACGTCCCAGCATGTTCACAAACTCAATATCAGTATAATCCATAGTAGGGACTACTGGACCAACGGCTCATTCTAACCGTCAATTAAAATAAATATAAACGTACGGCACTTTTCCTGAGGGATACAGTTGCCTTTGCCGTCTCTGGCGAATCCATCGTCGCAGTAGCACTTCGGGTTACAGACCACGTTCTGCATGGGACAGCTCGTCCTGTTCTGCGTGGCCCGCGTGGAGCACTCGTTGTCACACGCGCCGCCGCACGAGAAGTATTCATTCTGCCCAGAGCACTGATCTGAAACAGTCACAATTTAATTTTAATCAATCTTTTGTGAGTTACTTATACAGAAGATGTCGGGATTTGGTTAGGAATTCGAGCAAAAGAATAATTAAATGTCATACTAAACGTATGGTATGAGTAAAAGCAATTATCTAGGTATAGTCGCGAGTCCGACAGACTTATATTTAAGACTAGTGATCAGAAGCGCTCGTCAGATTCGCTGTGGACAACAATATCTTCGGTACCTTCCTTGACTAATTCTTCTTCCTCAAAACCAAAAATCTTTATTTCCATAAAAATCTACAAACAATTCTTGGACACATCAATTAACTACATAAGATATATTAATAAAAATAAAATAATTAAAGGAAATCAAAAAATATTGTAATAAATTTTTTTTTAACTTGCAATGCCTTTTCGCTGTGTAGAGCAGCATGAGAAGAAGTAGGCAAGAAAGTCAGAGCCACTCTTTTCGATCGCCAAATGTTTATTAACAATACGAATCTTTTTTTTTTGTTACATGACTTGCTGTGCCTAGTTGTAACAAAAGTCTATGGCGATGAGATTTTAAAAGTTAATGTATGGTGAATCTAAGACGTACCGCGCGTAACAGCAAATAAAGTAAAAGTCCCAGCGACTCATATTTACAACTGACTTAGGTAATAATATGGTTAGAAATAGCCTGTGAGTGAAAGCAACTCAATCCCAAGCATTTTTATCTTCTATATACATATTTTATTCAATGACTGAGTAATAGCCTTTTGAATATAGTTTGCGTTTTATAACTGTTTTAAATTAATTAAAACTTGTATAAGTCAATGTTCTTATACACATGAATTAGATTTGCATATTTATTTCTATGAATTGAAATTAAACTACTACATACGGATTTTATCGCGTTGTTTATTTTTTACATATTATCTCGCGCGCTTAGTTTGTAGATCTTCTAACCGGCGTATTTTTGTTGCTGTTTCCAGTCCGTACTGATTTACATAATATTGTCTTCCGTTTACGCGAATATTATTAATTGAAATTAAACTACTATATACGGATTTAAACAACGCGATAAAATCCGTATATAGTAGTTTAATTTCAATGAATAATATTCGCGTAAACAGAGGACAATATTATATTTCTATGAATTTATTTTTTAATGTATGTCTTGTATTCATGTTGTAAATTGCTTGAATAGCCCTCTTCTGCAGTACGAAGATAGTTCGAATCTCGGCAGCATTCCAGCACAGTAGAATACCATACGACATTACACTGTGAGAGTAGCTATGATCAACGAGCCTACAAACAAGTAAGCTGGCGAATTGTCCTGACTATTATTTTCGCTACTATAGGAAGTAAGTTAGGTCCTTTAACTGTTAAGTAATTACCTACCTCCACGTTTTGAACAGTTTGAACATGTAAGAGTTAGAAGGAGATCAGTAACGATTAATGAGACCCACAGGTAGACGTGACCAGTCTGTGTAGTGTTCAAATAAATTGTTAGAATGTTTATATAACACCGCACAATACAAGGACTTGAATTATTTAAACATACAGCAAATAACACTTACCGCATTGCTCATTAGTTATGCAATCACCTAAAAAGTTTCTATAATATCCTTCTTTACAGACGCATTTGTTCTCACAAGGCACGTAGACAGCCAAACAACTGAACTGAATGTCACGATTTCTGCAGCTCTTCTCGGGGGGACAGCTATTGACACAGCGCACTTGTTGGTTGGGCCCACACGACTCCGGAACTGCATAACCTGTAAAGTATAATTTCAGCATGTTAGTCTGCAATTCCCGATGATTATCTTTAGCTAAGATAGGGATCTTCAGGACCCGAGTAGATAGGTTTTCGGAGGGGGGAGGGGGAACTACGGGTCTCTCCTTTTGGACCAGCGTACTGGGGGTCAGGAAGACCACTGTTCCTCGAAAGGTGTGTTCTATCGACCGCTGATTAGAGTGCGCGGTGCCTGTGCCCCATTGGCGTTGGACTCGCAGCGGTTATGTGGTTAGCCGCTGAGGACGACAATGTTCGTTGCTCGGCAAGCACGTGGCGTTCGAGCTTCGGACTCATGCGCGGCTAGTGCAAACCAGTCGGTCGCGCGAGTCACGGAGATGTCTTTAGCGAAGTGGTGGCGTGGTTTCGCTGCCACAACGCATCTCGGGCATTCGCCTGCTCAGCAAGTAAGAGTCATAGCTAGAGAGACTCGGGCCACACCCGGTTTGCAGGCCTATTTAGGCAGGCGCGTGCGCTCCATACAAGCAAATAAGCACTGCATACCCTAGTCCGCTGGCCTATGTAAATCTATATAATCGAAATCTATTTATTAAATACTACAAGCTGAATAACAATAAGACCTTGTGCCACTGCCATCCATTGGTCCGTGAGCGAACTACTAAACAAATAGCTTGTGCCACTGCCATCTATTGGTCCTTGAGCGAACTACTAAACAAATAGCTTGTGCCACTGCCATCTATTGGTCCGTGAGCGAACTACTAAACAAATAGCTTGTGCCACTGCCATCTATTGGTCCTTGAGCGAACTACTAAACAAATAGCTTGTGCCACTGCCATCCATTGGTCCGTGAGCGAACTACTAAACAAATAGCTTGTGCCACTGCCATCTATTGGTCCTTGAGCGAACTACTAAACAAATAGAGATTAAGGAGTGTTGCTATCGCCGCGCCACACCACTGAGGTGTCTGGAAGCAGAAATAATTGTGCTTTTTCGATATACATTTAAACGTCAATCGATTACGCTGTCTTTAAGACAAATATTTTGCTTGTGTGTGTAAAATGCACTTGTGTGCTCGCCGACTGAAAGCTCTGCTTACCACGATTATCCAACTAGTTTAAACAGTTGTCAAAGACGTCATAATTGTTGTTTATTATAGGCTTATTATTTTAGCAATAGAGCATTGAACGCCATTATTAATTATTTCACAGAGCTGTCGAGGGAATTTTGAGCGCTTTGTAATTGATAACTAAATAATTAGTGAAATTACCGGCATTACTGTAAATTACGGAAAATTATACCTATGAGATCTGTGTTGGTGATGTGTTTAGTGTACTTCGGAGGCGGAGAGAAATAATGCAAGCTATGTATTTAGTTGAGTATTATATTATCAACAAAGTTTACACCGGTTATTAAAACAATATAAAACATCGAGTGCCTTGTCGTTCGTACGACACGGGCGCGCGGAGCAGAACAGCGTGGGCTTCGCGTGAGTGCCGAGATTGCGACTGCTGGCGGCGCTCGCAGGCGTGGCTCGGCTCGCGCGGCCCCTCCACATACGAAGTGGCACGAGTGGGAGCGAAGATTACCGAGAACCGACGACGTGGCCGCTGCGGTTCAGCGGCGCAGGCGCACGTGGCTGCCTCTGCTAGTATTCCAGACATCGGTGCTCAGCTGATGTAAAATATATGTTGTATTGTGTGATGAATGAATGTGTAACGTGTGTTAGTAATGCATGAGTGAGTATAATTAAATACGTAATATAAATATGAATTATTATAATAAGTGTGTTTATTGATTTGTTGAATGTAAATATATAAATAGGATAAACTAAATACTATAATATGATAGGGTCACCTACATCACTCCCCTCCAGAGACCGGCTAAGGGCGAAAGTAATTTGGGAAACGTACTTGCCGTCCCGAGCGAGTTTTCCTGACAGGGATGTCTTGTGGCGGTAGTTGGGGGGGATCTAGGGTTGCATGTGAGTTATAATTATTATCTTGACACGTTGGGAGCGTATTAGCGGATAGTAAGTAGGCCGGCTTAAGGCGATCTATACTTACAGTCTGGTCGCTACTACCGACTCGAATTGTATAGGCCTTAGCTCGTCTGTTAAGGACTTCGTATGGCCCAGTGTAAGCGGGCTGCAATGAGCCACGTAGCACTTCTTCCCTAAGGAATACGTGACTACAGTTTGCTAGATCTTTAAATACAAAAGTTCTGCGTGACGTTGAGTGATGCTGAGGTGGTACTGGGCGTAGTTTCTTGGTAAAAGATTTCATACGGGCTGAGAATTCGGTGATGTCGGTGGTGTAATGAGCCATGTCGTGACCGAAAAATTCGCCAGGTAGACGAAGTGGCTCACCGTATACCAGCTCAGCTGATGAAGCCTGGAGGTCTTCTTTGAAGGCACTCCTAATACCGAGAAGTACGAGTGGTAAGGATTCGGTCCAGTTATCGTCGCTGTGGCATGTAATCGCTGCCTTCAACTGACGGTGAAACCGCTCAACCAAACCGTTGCACTGCGGGTGGTAAGCCGTCGTCCTACGGTGATCAAAACCAATAGATTTGGACAGCTGTTGAAACAGTGCCGACTGGAATTGTCCGCCTCGATCGGTTACAATCTCGGTAGGACATCCGTATCGGGCTACCCAACATGCAATGAACGCCTTGGCCACTGTTTCGGCGGTGATGTCGGTAATAGGCACAGCTTCCGGCCATCGCGTGTAGCGATCGACGGCTGTGAGGCAAAACCGGTAATCACCAGCGGGTGGTAGAGGGCCGATCAGGTCTAAATGGACATGTTTGAAACGTGCCGAAGGTAAATCGTGCATACCTAAAGGTGAGGCAACGTGTCTAGTTACCTTCGAGCGCTGGCAAGTCAAACATGCCTTAGCCCATTCGCGGCAGTTCTTACGCATAAGTGGCCAAACGAAGCGTTGTGCAACGAGTTTGGCTGAGGCATTGGCGCCAGGGTGGCTGAGTGAGTGAAGGCAATCAAAAACCTGTCGACGTAACGATTGTGGAACGAATGGTCTGGGCGTCGGTGTACTGACGTCGCAGTATAAAACAGTCTGACTCCCAGGGATACTTGCCTTCTTAAGGCGAAGTGAAGTATCACTTTTGAGGTGGTCAGCAAGCTCTGGATCATTGGGTTGGAGCTTGGCCATCACTTCGAGGTCGACGGGCATCTGCAGTTCATCTACGCGCGATAATGTGTCGGCGACCACGTTGTCCTTTCCAGAAATGTGGACAATGTCAGTAGTGAACTGAGAGATGAAGTCGAGGTGCCTATACTGACGAGGTGAACAGTTACTTTTTCTTTGATGAAAAGCGTAACAAATTGGCCTGTGGTCAGTATAAATTGTGAAGTGAGTTGCTTCAAGCATGTGCCGAAAGTATTTTATGCTCTCGTAGATAGCGAGCAGCTCGCGTTCGTAAGGAGAGTACTTTGTTTGCGATGGGCTCAACTTGCGAGAGAAGAACGCTAATGGCTGCCAATGTCCATCCTTCAGCTGTTGTAAGACTCCACCTATCGCCGTGTCTGAGGCGTCGGTGACCAGTCCTAACTTAGCATTAGAGTCCGGATGAGCTAGGAGAGCTGCGTCACAAAGACTCTTTTTGCATGCTTCGAATGCGTGTAATAAATCTCCCTTTATGACGACTGGATGGGAGGCTTTAACCGACCCGGCCAGCAAAGCATTCAATGGTGCTTGAGTTTGTGCGGCGTTAGGTATAAACCGTCTATAAAAATTCACCATTCCCAAAAATCGTCGGAGCTCTCTGACGGTTTTTGGCGGTGGAAACTGTGCTACGGCTTGCACTTTGCTGTCCAGTGGTTTTGTGCCCCTTTCAGAGATGTGATAACCGAGAAATGTTACCTCAGATGCACCGAAAACACACTTAGCTGTATTGACGAGTACGCCATATTTGCGCATGCGGTCAAAGAGCTGGCGCAGATGATTTTCATGCTCCTGGATCGATCGACTATACAAAACAAAATCGTCTAAATATGGGTAGCAAAAACAATCGAGACCACGAGTTAATTCGTCAACAAATCTCTGAAAGGTTTGGCCGGCGTTCCTAAGTCCAAACGTCATAAAGGGAAATTCATACAAACCAAAAGGTGTGGTAATCGCGGTCTTGGGTATATCGGTTTCCGCGGTGGGAATCTGATTATTTGCCTTTACTAAATCGATAACAGAAAATATCGAACACCCCGACATATAGTGTGAAAAGTCATGTATATGACGAATAGGGTATTGGTCGGGTATTGTTCGAGCGTTAAGAAGCCTATAGTCGCCACAAGGACGCCACCCGTTATCTTTTTTAGATACGAGGTGTAATGGTGATGCCCAAGGACTGTCAGACGGACGTGCAGTTCCGTTAGCTAGCATCACGTCAAATTCCTGCTTTGCTATTTTTAATTTGTCGGGGGCAAGGCGACGAGGGGAACATGATACAGGCGGGCCTGGTGTAGTGCGAATGTGGTGTGTGGTGTTGTGTTTAACGATACCTGGAGTACCAGCAGGGCGCGTTATGTCCGGATATTCGGCTAAAATTTTGTGGTATCTGCTGTCACCACCAGTCGCAATCTTGACACTGAAAGTAGAAGAAAATACACCAATTGAGGCTACAGTGCTGACATTGGTTAGACCATCTGTAAGTTTTTGTTGACCGACATCAACAATGAGGCGGTAGTGCGATAAAAAATCTACGCCTATAATCGCTTTTGTTACGTCCGCTATAACAAAACGCCATGGAAAATTACGGCGGAGACCTAGATTTAGGTTTAATTGAATATAGCCGTAAGTATTAATGACTGAACCATTGGCGGCACTGAGTTGGTAATTAGTCTTAATACAGCGGTCATGAATCGCGGAAATAGGGTACACACACAAATCACTACCAGTGTCTATTAAAAATTGAACGTGGGTATCACGGTCTCTTATGAAGAGGCGACCTGTGTTGGAGCTCTGGCAGTCGCTGGTCGCCGTCACTGACTGACTTTTTCTTTTCCCGGTGCATAGTCACAGGGCTTCACGCACCTGCGCGCCTTGTTCCCGTGCCTGGAGTGGTACCAGCAGATCGGGTAATTGCGGTAATTGGATAATGAGCGGCGCAATGAAGATCGGCTGCGCTGTCCACATTCTCGACGCTCGATTGGGCGAGAGTAACGTGGCGACTGCATAGTCAATACGCTCACCTGCCGTGTCAGCTCTGCAACTTGACGGGTTAGCTCTTCAATAGGTGAAGGAACAGCTGACGGCGATGTTGTAGTGGTCGCCGCGACTTGTTGAGCTGGCGCGGCGATATCATGCACGCGGTCGGCTAATTCTGCGAGTATGTCGAGGGGTAGCGTTGGCTGTGACGCTACGATCGGCTGCAACGTCGTAGGAAGTCGGCTTGTCCATATGGTCCTCAGGAAGTCTTCAGGAACGTCTGGTCCAGCAAGGTGCTGCAGGTGCCTCAGGAACTGCGACGGCTTGCGCGTGCCAAGCTGCTCGTGTGTCAGTAGTTGCTTCACCTTATTCTCCCGAGATACTGACAGTCTGCGTATAAGTTCGTCTTTCAGCCGCTGGTAGTTCGGAGGGCCGGTGAGGACGTCTTCTACCTCTGCAGCATACTGGCGATCGAGAGTGGCCAGTATGTGGTAGAATTTGGCCGTATCGTTAGTCACTTTCGTAATTGCAAACTGACCTTCCACCTGGGCGAACCAAATTGCCGGTTTTTCTGGCCAAAACGGGGGTATTTTGATGTGCATATTCGGCGGCGGCGATGACGGTGGCGGCGTTGGCGCTGTAGCTGCGGTTTTTGCGGGTGTCGACATCTTCTTGTGAGTTTTGTGGCGCTGAGTCACATATGCCTGGGAATTCTCCGTCTCCGAGCTGCTCGACTCCTGACTTGTTGGCTTCCGGTCTGTCTTCGACATGCCTATGTTCGCGCGTGGGTCACCAGTTTAGTGTACTTCGGAGGCGGAGAGAAATAATGCAAGCTATGTATTTAGTTGAGTATTATATTATCAACAAAGTTTACACCGGTTATTAAAACAATATAAAACATCGAGTGCCTTGTCGTTCGTACGACACGGGCGCGCGGAGCAGAACAGCGTGGGCTTCGCGTGAGTGCCGAGATTGCGACTGCTGGCGGCGCTCGCAGGCGTGGCTCGGCTCGCGCGGCCCCTCCACATACGAAGTGGCACGAGTGGGAGCGAAGATTACCGAGAACCGACGACGTGGCCGCTGCGGTTCAGCGGCGCAGGCGCACGTGGCTGCCTCTGCTAGTATTCCAGACATCGGTGCTCAGCTGATGTAAAATATATGTTGTATTGTGTGATGAATGAATGTGTAACGTGTGTTAGTAATGCATGAGTGAGTATAATTAAATACGTAATATAAATATGAATTATTATAATAAGTGTGTTTATTGATTTGTTGAATGTAAATATATAAATAGGATAAACTAAATACTATAATATGATAGGGTCACCTACAATGTGTGTTTAAATAAATTAAAAACTGGTGTTTTCTGGATGTTGTCTTTTGATGACAAAAATAAAATAATTTCTCTGGGACGCTGTATTCGCAATTTAGATCTAAAACAACAGAAAAGTAACACGACACGTTCTTTTAATAAAAAGTATTATGATATTTATAGCTGGCCTGCGGGCTGTGTACACACAAATAAACTATTTTGTTTTCCGTGTATATTATTTTCAAAACAAGATAAAAATAATGTTTGTACCTATAATGGATATTCGGATTTAAATAATTTTAACGAAACACACAGGGCCAAAGCAGACTCACTGATTTGTCTATGATTGATTTCAATTGAAAAATAATTTTTCATGATTTTAAAACAATCTTGTAATTTTTACGACGACATTTTACAGAATTATTTAAAAAAAAGATAGGCGCGTTGATTTGATTTATAGTAAATTCGGTCATTTATTTTTGTTCATTTGCGCCAATAACACAACATCTCACGGCCTTGTAATACCTACAAGGCCACAATGGATATCATTTAGGTGACTTGTTCTCACTAGTGAGTCACTATCAGTCACTTATTTGGATATTTATGGTGGCCACACACACAATCATCAATGGTGCCATGCCGAAAAGTCGCTGAATTGAATTTGGTAAGATATTTTATTAATTTATTGTATACAGATAGGTATATATACATACACACAAAAACATTTATAAATGAAATGTAGTGCCCTCGCAGAGGTTTCGGGTAGGGCGTGCATACCCTACCAGAAATCTTTGTGCACGCCGCTGTATTTAGGTAGGCGTATGGATGTACGTCGGTAAGTGAGCGTGCCTTATACAGCTCCGGTAGGTACCATACTGGAAATATGGGAGACGGCTTCTCCGTCGGTTTCAGCGAGGTTTTCATTAGCAATTCCCAGAGTTGCGAGTAGAGAGCGGCTTTTTTGCTCCAGTACCTATCTAAAGAATAGGTAGTGTCACTTGGGCACGAAGTGGCTCGCTTACGAGAACCGGATTTCTGAGGTTAGAATGGAGAGTCAAGATTTGGGGACAAGACCTGTCTATAACTGGTCCCGGAAGGTTCTCTCGGACACTGGTAGGTACAGCGGCTCCCACTATTATAACCTAACGGTTGGTGTAGGGGAACGCTATATCATAAACTGGACTAGACGTAGAAAGAGGGATGATTCTCTTTAGCCCGCGCCTCAGAAGATAGTCTCGGCAATAAATCTCCTGTTACAACATGTCGATTGAGTGAAGAATGCACGAACTTATGCAGTACACAGAGCCGGGAAAAGTTCGATCTGCCCCCCTGTAAGTTTGAGGTGTGTTCCAAGGAGACAAGACAGATAGATCGGTCTAATGTTATTGCTAGTCTGCCCCCGCCGTTTGTTTTTGTTTAGAATGTTTAGATGGACAAATGAATATGAGAAGACTTGATCTGTTTCCTGATTAATAACAGTGAAACAGATCAATCACTTTATTTCCTTCTAACTTCTTCCTTTATGCCAGATTATTGTCGACATAGAAATTATTAAGCGCCTGGCAAATTGGCTATAGCAAACGTTAGATTCCTGCTCGTCTCTTCACTAATTGCTATTATCAATTTGCCAGGCGCTTAATAATTTCTAAATATTATTTTCAAATTCCGCTTTATTCATACCTTAAATTTAATATTTGTTTGTAGTATTGTTAGGTAGTATACAGGTAGATTTATATGGAAGTGAATCCGTACTTAAACAATTGGTATTTCGTTCAGAAACAGAAAAACAAAAATACGAAAAAAACATATGTTTAGGAGTGTTTATAGATTTAAAAAAGGCTTTTGACACAGTTAGTCACCCAAAACTTTTGGAAAAATTTGATAATCTAGGGATAGCCGAAACATCATATAATTTATTTAAATCTTATTTAACAAATAGAAGGCAAATTGTTACAATTGGTAATTACCAGAGTATTCCTCAAAAAATCACATTCGGAATACCAAAAGGTTCAATTTTAGGTCCCTTACTATTTCTCATTTATGTAAATAATGTAAATCAAATATGTCTAACGGGATTTCTAACTCTTTATGCAGACGATACTTGTTTATTTTACTTTGGTAAATCCGTACATGATGTAATAAATGATGCCCAACATGATTTAAATCTTATAAACGAATGGTTTCTACATAACCTTCTCACTATCAATACATCAAAAACCTTATATATGATATTTACGTCTAAAAACAAAAATATTCCACCACATACACCGTTGAAAGTAAATAACCACATCATTCGTAAATCTGAAAACGAAAAATATCTTGGTTTATTACTAGACGATAAATTATCTTGGAAAGTTCACATAAACCACGTAAGAACAAAACTGACAGCTCTTTCTCTGGGGCACTTCGCAAAATAGGAAACTGCTTACCTTACAAAGTAAAATGTAATATACCTATATAACTCGTTGGTTAAACCTCATCTAGAATATTTAATAGAGATTTGGGGATCGGCATCAAAAACTAGCCTTAAAAATTTACAAATATCACAGAACAAAATTATTAAACGGTTATACTGCTATGACTTTCTAACTCCTACCAAGGACCTATACGCTAAGACAAAATTATTTAATTTACACGAGCTTTACATTTATTATACCTGTGTATTAGTACGGAAGATTCTAGATAATACTATACAAACAAACTTTACATTTTCTAAAAAATCGAGTAAATATAACCAAAGAAACAAAAATAAAATAATTCTACGTCCACCCAGAACAGAATAAAAGGGAAAAAAAAATTAAAATTTATTACACATGATATGGGGTAACATTGTACCTACAATAAACTTCCAGATGATATAAAAGAATGCCAAATTATCAATATAAACAAAAGAAAACTTAGAGAATACATCTTACAAAAATTACATACATAGTACAATAGACATACAATACACAATTTAACGTTAAAATAGAAAACAAAATTCAAATTAACTACAACTAAATATACTAAAATATACATAATATATAAATGGTACAAAAGTCAGCAAACTCCTAGACTACACCAACAAAGTAATGAGTACCTTTATACTTATACTAATCTATGGCAATGGACAAGGTTGCTCTCACAGTGCAGTTTCCAGCTGCGCTCGAAACTACACTGCGCTCATTTGTTTACAGCTGTCGAATAAATATTGATCGTACTCAACTGCCTTTCCACAGCAGTGTGTGTGTGTCCAAATAAATATACTAAACAGTACCTACAACAGAAATGAAGAAATAACAAGTAATATATGTATGTATATATGTCTTCATAAATAACTATAAATAACCAAACAGTACAATAGTTGTCTTCTATTTACGCGAATATTATTCATTGAAATTAAACTGCTATATACGGATTTTATCGCGTTGTAATAAAGTGTCAAATAAACAACGCGATAAAATCCGTATATAGCAGTTTAATTTCAAAGTACAATAGTTATAAAAAATAAAATAATAAAAAGTAAACTCAAGACATACTCGTACTTACCTAAATCACGAAGCACATCGCTTCCGCTCAGCTACTGTGTTATTATAAGGCCTTAATAAACACCAACAAAGCGTGCGAGTACGCACCGGCGCGGCCGTAGCTGACATTTTCGTAAAACTGCCCTCTTACACACCAATATTGTATCATTTGTACTTATTTTACGTTTTAGTTTTTAATTATTCGAATATGTTTGTGTACATTGTTTTACGTTTAAGCTCGTAATCATTTAGATATGTTTGTGTATAACTTTGATGAACGGTATTAATTTAATGCACAGTTTAGTGAGTGTATTAGTAGTTGTGCTTTTTCATTTTACCACAGCTGGCCTCCAATTTATTACAGGTAAGTTTATACTATGCCGCATAAATATCTTCCTTCTATATACTTATATAATCTAAGCTTTAAATAAAATCAAATATAGTACAAATTAATACCTATACGTATCCCTGTGGTTAAATATCGACTGGCCAGTTCGTGTACTTATGCTATAAACACTAAAAATTCTTACATATTAGGTATTGTTTAAGTATAGCTATTAACCGGTCGTATACCGCCGACTCGCATACCAGCCGGCAGATTTGTACCCGTCGTAGGCCGGTGGCTCGCATGCGAGCCACCAAATTGGCGCCAAAACGCCGCGCGCCGCCTTCGCTTTAGCTTAAGCTAACATAAAACCAATTTGGTGGCTCGCATGCGAGCCACCGGCCTACGACGGGTACAAATCTGCCGGCTGGTATGCGAGCCGGCGGTATACGACCGGTTAATATATACTGTTAATATTGCACAGATGCATGCATGCTTCGTCACTAGACGATAACTTTGTTTATATAGTTTTGTAAACATTTTTCTCATACCAGTGAACTGTAATTGTTCTTTTGAGAATAATTAATATTCTTTAAACCGAAATACATACACCCGCGAACCTGACGTCAGTGTGGCGCCTAACTTTCTTTTTGAGCTATCTCTGAACTCAAAGAGGTAGAATTGCTTTCTTTATAGGCAGACTCAAGGTAGATTTGATACATTCTTATTTCATGCCGATTTGTAACATTACACCCGCCATTCTGATGCACACAAAAAAACGTAGGTATAGACAGTGAGTTGTAATTACTACGTATAGAGAAGCTATACCAAACGAAAAATCTGTCGCATCTTGATGACAAGGGGGGTGGCCTGCGCAGGGAGAGCGCGGCGTGAGCTCCGTTCTGTGCTGCAGCGCTAAACCAAGCGACTGTTATCTAAACAAATTATTAAAACATGCAGCGCAATGCCGCTTAGAGATTGCATTTTTCTCGCGACCAAAACGTCGTAAGCGCCGTAAATTTCATGGCGGTTACGCGTTTTGGTCAACGGTTTGTAAGGACATCGTTACTCCTATAGATTAACAGCGCAGAAGTGACACAGCTTTTGTGCCAAATTTCTTTGATTGAATGCATACAAATTTTAATGATATCGTGGATAAAAAAAATTAGAAAAGTAAATGAAAATAAATGTTACGCATTTAAAATCAAATTGAATAAAAACTATTGAAATTAAACTGCTATATACGGATTTTATCGCGTTGTTTATTTGACACTTTAATACAAAATTTTGAAAATTTTTACACTACTAAGTACTACTATTAAACTTTACTAATTTTTAAGACTAAGAAGAAGAAGAAGAAGACGAAGAAGACGAGACAAGAAGAAGAAGACGGGGAGACTCTCCCCGTGACCATGGCTGCTGAAAAGCAACCGAAACGTCGGGGAAAGTGTAAAAATAAATTAAATCTAAATAGTTTAATAATAATTTAATTAGCTTAAAAATTAGTAAAGTTTAATAGTAGTACTTAGTAGTGTAAAAATTTTCAAAATGTTGTAATAAAGTGTCAAATAAACAACGCGATAAAATCCGTATATAGCAGTTTAATTTCAATGAATAATATTCGCGTAAATAGAAGACAATATTATGAATAAAAACTAATTGGCAATATGGGTATGGCATTACACGAAAACAACCGAATTAGCTATTGCGATTGTGATTAATATACTTAGTAAAATAAAAATCCATTATTGCAATTTGACATAAACTTTATTTACCTTTAAACAAAATTAACTTTGTAAGTTTCTGACGCTCAGACAAACAATCATTTGTAACTTTAGCTTCGTGAACTAAACGAATAGTTGTGTATTTATTTATTACCGCTCGAATTAAGTGAATTCTATGGTTAAGTGTGGAAGGTTGATCAAATGCATGCTGAATTAAACACGTAAATACTTCTTTCTCCACGAATAATTTTAACGTAGCAAGGAATGTTTGTTATGTTAATTTTTTTTTATTAATGATTTATGCAAGTCCACAACTTCAGCTTTATGCATTAAGGCATTTTCCGTTTCTGCATCAAATCCAAACTTACTTTTCATATCCTTGATCATCAATTTATAAGACTTACATTTATTTTTTAAGTATCTGTTTTGACTCTGTATCTTCTTAAATTTATCTGCAAGTACTTTTCTAGCTGTACTTTCTTTTAATAATTTCTTTTTTAACCGGTCGTATACCGCCGGCTCGCATACCAGCCGGCAGATTTGTACCCGTCGTAGGCCGGTGGCTCGCATGCGAGCCACCAAATTGGTTTTACGTTAGCTTAAGCTAAAGTGAAGGCGGCGCGCGGCGTTTTGGCGCCAATTTGGTGGCTCGCATGCGAGCCACCGGCCTACGACGGGTACAAATCAGCCGGCTGGTATGCGAGCCGGCGGTATACGACCGGTTAATACTTTTTTTCGAGGAGTATCAAAGATTGATTCCGAATCACTTACTGGTTCAGATATTGGTTCCACCAATTCTGAAGTACCTGATTTTGAATCGCTAACGTCGTATGGTACTGCACATTTCTTCAGATATTGTCGACCTGTCTTGGTAATGTATTTATCTTCATTTTTAAAATGATCTGAACATATGAGTGTGTAGTCGCTCGGTAGCCATGTCTCTTCGTTCCGATTCTTTTGCACAAATTTTATCCATGCTTCTCTTTTTTCATGATCAGGGCGAGGAAACCTTAAAGAAAACATTAAGTATTATATCATCTTCATCTGCGGAATGTCACAAAATTTTTAAGCATAGAAACCCAGTTACACTTTTTTGGTCCGACCCGGGGATTGAACACATAACCTCCACGTTACTGTTACAGTAAAGTGCGATCCAACTACGACTGCGCCACGGAAGCAGTCGTATAGTTCACCAACCATTAGTGACTACGCGTCCTATCTGTATTGTTCACATTTCATAATCTATGATTTTCAAACAAAATGTCGGCATGTCGTAGAAAATAATGTATAAAATTAGTTTTGATTGGTTTTAATTAATAATTGTGTTTACTTACCGATGATAAGTCACACCACTGTCTTTTTTCTTTGCAGTGGATCGATTTTTACACGTTTTTAACACGCAAGCCGGCATTTTTAAATTATTGTTAGTCACAATTTCGGCACGCAGACAATCGCTTGAGCGTTAGCGAGTGACTAAACCAGTTGTTGCCAATTGGCAACAACGCACGGCGAGAAAAACCGGTTCGTTGCGTGTCGATTCCATACGCTAGTAATAATAGTTCAATGGGTATAGAACATAAATGCGTACCGCTTACAAAAGGAAAGCGAAGAAGATAGGTAAAATTAATATTATTATATAGTACCTACATAATAAATTATGTAAGTATGTATTTATTAAATGAAGGTTTATACGTTTCCAACCACGCGAAGGGGGAAAAGCCACTGCCGCGCCGAGCAGTTTGGTTGACTCAAGTAAGGTCACCGTCGTTGGGCGTTTGACCCGACCGTATAGAATAGGTTTTAAGTTGGCCGCACTGCTCACTGCTTTTTTAAAGTAATATTGACAGTGAACTCAATGCGTCAGGACATAAAGACTAATATACAAACAAACATGTCAACATTAGGATTAAGCTACTACCTAAATTACGAGTTGTTTGTTTACGTAATAATTTACTGACGTTTAATATAGCAATAATAAAACGATTTGACAAGCGGGCAGCGGCAGCATTAATGTTCGCTTTTACAACGAATTACAAAAAGCGTTTTAAGTGAAAAGCTTTTTCAATAGCGCGCTTTCCAATATAAACACAACGTTGTAAGCGTTGTCGAAATTAAAACGTTTATCACACCACTAATTATTATTGTTAGTCGAACAGCGTGACGTCATCAAATAATGTAGTTCCCCTAAACCTAGTGTGAACTGCGAGCGTTAGTTCGTGAACATAATATTTATTGTAGCTAAATGTATTTTCCTCCCATGATTATAAAGTGAACATTAGTAACAGCATTGTACATTTAACAGTCAATATTTACAAATGTATCGCAAGGTAGACTAAGTTTAAAGTTAAGTAAACTTAAGTTAAATTGTGCTAAACATTAAACGTATTTTGACATAACAATATTAAAAAATATGATTAGGTATGTAATGACTAATGAAGCATATATGTACGTACTCATATTAGCGTCGCTAATCTCTCGTGTGATAACAGTAATGTTTGGTGATTGATTAGGTAGTAGGTAGTACATACCTTCGACGCAGAACGCGCACAGTGCGGCGCAACAGGAAAACAACACAACAAACGATCTTAACATGTTGAAGTGTTCACGAGTTTTGATGTTTACTCGCGCCGACGCTTAGCTATATAATTATATGTATGTCGGAGACGGTCAACAGCACTGTTGCGATGACGTCGATACGCAGCCAACTTCGTGTGCTACGACAGAGCCCACTTAAATGAAGGCGCTTAATGGAAGCCGAAGGTCATCAAAGAGTACCTGAAGCAAAAGACGATTATCAGCACTTGCTCACAGAGGCTAAAGTGGCAAGCTGGAAGGATTTCTGTAGTAAACAGGATAAGCAGGAACTATGGGATATACAGGGTAAGTGCAAAAACCAAAAAAGGGGCGGAAGACGTGCTGCTGTCTAAGGATGGAAAATCTCTGGGACCGGAAGAGTCCGCAAAATATCTAGCCGAAACCTTTTACCCGGAGGACCTCGAATCGAAGGACAATAACGACCACCGCAGTAAAAGACTTAGAGCGGAACAGGTAAACAGATGGAGCAATGGTGAAGACCATGACCCACCGTTTACAATGAAGGAGCTCTTAACTGCGGCTGGAAGTTTTAATCCAAAGAAAGCCCCGGGTGGTGATGGTCTGACGCATTTCTCTCTGCATATTGCAGGACCCGGATTTCTTCCTGGCAATCATCAATAAATACCTAGAGCTGCATTACTTTCCGCGCTGCTGGAAGGAAGCCACAGTGGTAGTCTTGCAAAAACCAAATAAAGAGAGCTATAATAACCCTAAATCTTATAGGCCCATAGGCCTTCTGCCAGTAATAAGCAAAGTTCTGGAAAAGGTCCTCATTGGCCGTATGAAGTACCATTCTGAAAATGAGTACCCCCCAATACGGCTTTATGCCACAGAGAAGTACCGAAGACTCCCTCTATGACCTTATGAGTTATATACGTAACAAATTAGAAGCCAAAAAGCTTATTACGATGGTCTCATTGGACATAGAGGGGGCCTTCGATAGCGCCTGGTGGCCAGCTATCAGGCTGCAATTGGCGGAGGAAAATTGTCCGATAAACATCAGCCAAATGATAGATAGCTACCTGAATGACCGTAGGGTCAAGGTTCTATACGCAGGTCACGAACATTCTAAGAGGACTAGCCAGGGTTGCGTTCAGGGATCCATAGGTGGTCCACTCCTGTGGAACATCCTTTTGGACCCACTGTTGAAAGGGCTGAGCGAGAGGGGAGATTACTGCTAAGCGTTTGCTGATGACGTTGTGTTGGTATTTGACGGAGACAAAGCACTGGACATCCAAGGACGGGTGAAAGCCGCTCTCGCCTTTGTTCAGGAGTGGGGCGTCAGAAATAAGCTTAAGTTTGCGCCTCATAAAATAAACGCAATGGTTTTTACAAGGAAGCTGAAGTACGACGCACCACTTCTGAGGATGGGCGGGGTGGACATTGCCCTGTCTAAGGAAATAAATATCTTGGGGCTCACGATAGACTGTAAGCTAACGTTTAATAGTCACGCTTCCAATGTTGTCAAGAAGGCTATTACCTTGTACAAGCAGCTTTCCCGAGCCGCCAGGATCAGCTGGGGCCTCCACACCGACGTCATCCGCAAAATCTACGTTGCAACAGTCGAGCCCGTATTTATGTATGCCACAAGCGCCTGGGCACCAGCCACAAAAAAGTTGGGTGTAAGGAAACGCAGAACATATGGACCTTGGGTTCATAAGCCTGGTAGATCAAGAAAGTGTGAACGACCACAACCACCAGGCAGTACAGATCTACACTGACGGTAGCAAATTTGAGGGCCAAGTCGGAACTGCGCTTTCCATATGGCAAGATGGTGCTGAGACGAAAGTTCTCAAACTAAAGCTAAGCCAGTACTGCACTGTCTACCAGGCCGAACTCTTGGCCATATGTAAAGCCACAGGAACGATACTGAAACGTCCTGAGCGAACCTTCGGCATATTTAGTGACGCCCGATCCGCACTGGAGACAGTCAGACTAATTGGCACACCAAGCACCCATTGGCAGTGGAAGCTCGTCGCAATCTTATTCTTACCGGCAAAACTCAGCACAAGGACGTGTCCCTGTACTGGGTTAAAGGCCATGCTGATATTGGCGGCAACGAACGAGCGGACCAATTGGCCAAGGAGGCTGCAAGCACCTTAAAGCGGAAACCCGATTATGATATGTGCCCGGTTTCACATATTACGCGACATATTCGGCTGTCCACTCTTGAGGAATGGAACAAACGATATGTGCAGAGTGAGACTGCATCCACCACTAAGATCTTTTTCCCTAACGCTCAGCATGCCTATAAACTTGTCAGACATATGGAGCTTACTGGTACCATTACACAAGTTATGACAGGACACGGTGGGTTCTCCGAATACCTGCATCGCTTTAGGTGTAAGGATAACCCATCATGCACCTGTAATCCAGAAGTAGCTGAATCATCTGTACACGTGCTACTTGAGTGCCCGGTTTACAGTTATAGATGGTATGAAATAGAACAGATTCTGAACCTAAAACTAACAAAGAGTAATATACCAGCAATAATGGAAGACAAAATAAGCCGGCCCCCTGTTCTTAAAATACTGCACACAAATAGTTAAAATTGTTGTAAGTAGAAATAAGTAGTATTATAACGAATATGATGCCTATGTATTTGTTAATATATTTCGCATACATATGATTATTGTAGCAGTAGTAATAATATTGTATAAGCAGTATATAATGTAAGTAATTCATTGAAAATATAGCATTTAAGTAGTATATGATTATAAATCAGTATGTATTTTATAGTTTTACCATCTGTGTAAAATTAGAGATGTGTGAACAATAAAGAAAGAT
This sequence comes from Catocala fraxini, assembly GCA_930367265.1. NCBI lineage: Eukaryota > Metazoa > Arthropoda > Insecta > Lepidoptera > Erebidae > Catocala > Catocala fraxini. The sequence goes on along the minus strand of OV884028.1, from coordinate 30,064,640 downwards.
ATCTATCTTTCTTTATTGTTCACACATCTCTAATTTTAATTTTTTAGGAATTTTTTTACATTACAGATCATCATTTCAGAGACCTTTTTAATTAAATGTATTAATATACATTTAATTAAAAAGGTCTCTGAAAAATATATAGGTATTAGAGGAGTGGCAAACAACAACCTGTGATGGGGCTGCGAAAACAAAAAAAAACCTTAGTCCCCACGAGTTCGGAGCCGTCTTCGCTCAAGTGGGTAGGTTCGCCAGCCTCGTGAATTACACAGAAATGTGCGCGCTGCTGGACGATTTTAGGGCCAATCAATGCGACCTCTGGGCGCTATGTCAAGTAACTAGTAAGTATACACACGTTTTTCAAGTACTCGCTGACTTTAGACCTTAGATTATACGACAACACTCACACAATACAAGCCTAAACGGCCCGCGCAGCCATACAAAGTCGTTCGCGGTTCCGCCTCGCCGCCGAGGTCGAAATTCGCGTCGCGTTAATGTTAATACCGTGGATCACCCTAGATCCACGTTGCCGACAACGCCCCAAGCCGAGTTCCGTGGCAGTCCGCCCTTGGGGATAACTAGTTTGGTTTAAATGGAAATTCAGGCTTCTATACAATAGTTAAGTTTCATATTTGCATGGAATTTACACTGTTTGGAGCTCGGTTAGATCCGCGCGAATGCGGCGGCAGACGGTCAGATGCGCGCGTATACCTCGACAGCCGCTCAGCTGCGCTCGGTTAGCTAGGTCACGTCAATACCGCAGGTAGGAACTGACTGCGTCACGAAAGCATCACTAGTCGCTGAGAGCATGCTAGCGGATACGCGGGCATGCACACGTATACGCGAGCACGCGCGCGCCTGCGCCCAGGTTTCAGCAGATTGTATTGCGATGCGCTGCGCTCCGGCGCCCTCCGCTTGGTGAAAATCGTACATTATGCCAGTCGATAGTGTTACTGAGGCACTCTCTATCCAACATGTATTATACCTGTTTCAGCTAATGTTCGCGCCGCGCGCCGAGTTGAAGGACTATACCTGTGTTTGTAGATGTGTGGCACCTACTGGCTGCAGCTGGTGTGCTGTGCAAGTGTAACCGATGAGTGTACACTTGTGAGTTGTGACTAGTGGCCACAGAGCGTACACTTGCGTTGTGCCCGCGCCAGCATGGACGGCGCAGTGCGGTCATAATTTAATAATAATAATTAATAATAAAGTACCTAGCAGTAAAGTACTATAGGTACTTACTTACTATTTTAAGCATAAATCGTAACCATCACCTAATGAACATATTGTAATCTATATATATAAAACTCTTCCGTCACTGATTGACTGACAGACAATGCACAACCGAAACTACTGAACGCAAGAAGCTGAAATTTGGCAAGTATGTTCCTTGGAGAGTGTAGGGGCGCACTAAGAGAGGATTTTTGGAAATTCCACACCGAAGGGGGTGAAAGGGGTGAAAAACTTTTATATGAAAGTTCTACACACTTGAAGTTAGTGACTTGAAAATTTGGATTTTCACGCGGGCAAAGCCGCGGGCGGAAAGCTAGTATCATTATAATATGTTTGGACAAACCTCTGGTGAAATAAGAAAACATAACTAAATAATTTAAAATCATTTATCTTTTAGTTTTAATTTATGAATGTTATTTTGTTCTTTAAATTAATTACCTAGTATTCTATCTACAGTATATATAAAACTCTTCCGTTACTGAGTGCCTGACAGACAACGCACAGCCGAAACTACTGCACGCAAGAAGCTGAAATTTGGCATGTATGTTCCTTGGAGAGTGTAGGGGAGCCCCAAGAGAGGATTTTTGGAAATTCCACTCTGAAGGGAGTGAAAGGGGTGAAACCCGATATTCACAAGGGAACGGGACTTACGCGGGTGAAACCGCGGGAAAACTACTAGTTTGATATAAAACTATTGTCAACATAAGGGGAAGACATTGACACCTGCAACACAGTGTTTACTAGCGCAGGTGTTAGGGAATTCTATAACATAATTGTATCGATTTTATGTCAATAAAGAATATTATTATTATTATAAAAAAAGCAAAAAATTTAATATTGAAATTTTTATTTCACTTATTGCCTTATTTCAATATGACGTATATTGGGAATGGTAGCTGTTTATAATTAATTTCTTCGAAATCTATATTAATAAACAATTGCTAGCGTATGGCTCATCTTGGCACAGCCACCATTGCGAATTGGAAATCTGTTTGCGTAGTGAATTAGTCGAAATTGTTCGTAAAGTAGCAAAATTGGTCGGTCCAGCGTTTAAAAGATACAACGGCTATTTGGTCAAACTAGGGTTTTCTACCCAGGTACCTGGAACCGGGTATACCCGGGTATATATATTTTTTAGTACTTACCCGGGTACCTACTATTTCATTGTCAGACCCGAGTACCCGGGTGCCCACTTTTATCAAAGAATTAATCAAAATTCTCGTAAAATTATTACATAGTAGCGCCTTAAAAATAATACCAGCAAATTTGCGCAAATCACAAACTATTATAATAATTCTGAAGAAGGCGTTGAGACTTTTTAGAAAAATGCAGTTTTGAAGTTAGGTTTGGTTATGTCGCCGTATTAAGTTGATTTATTTAAAAACTATTTATTCTAAGAAGCAAGATTATGAAGTTATCATTTTTTATTTTATAAGATAAAAAAAGATTTGTTATAAAAAGTATTTTTAGTTCTTAATCAGTTTATTTAAACAAGACTGTATAACTATGTGATTTTTTATTTTCAACCTTGTCTGAGAACAAAAGTTTATAGCTATATTTTTGTTATTTTTATCAGTATTTATTGTAGTAAAAAGCCATTTTAGTTCCTAATTAGTTAATGAGAACAAGACTGTTTACCTGTGTGACTGATTGTACTATAAGTTAAGAACTAAGACTTATTGACATAAGTCAAAGTCAAAGTCAAAAATTAAACTACTATATACGGATTTTATCGCGTTGTTTATTTGACACTATATTACATAATTTTGAAAATTTGTTACACTACTATTACTATTAAACTTTACTAATTTTTAAGCTAATTATATTGTTATTAAAACTATTTAGATTTGATTTAATTTTACACTTTCCCCGACGTTTCGGTTGCTTTTCAGCAGCCATGGTCACGGGGAGACTAAGATGGTAGTTGTCTCAATGTTCCAGTGTAGTTATTTCAAAGTACCCGAACATAATTTAATCATTGGTGTGTCTATTTACGCAGAATGAGCTCAGAGTATCATGAAGTCTAGCTGTGGTTTGCTTCTTCTTGGGTTTGACTATTTGTATAACTGGATCCCAAGCTGATGGTACATTCCAACCATCTTATCTATTAAAATTAGGTCATTAATAAAATTGTTAAGTAAATTTTTACCATCAGTCAAGTGCCAACTACCTTTACAAGATGCAGGGGTCTATAAAATAGATTGTTATTTTTTATTTGAGATCATAATCGGTTGATAATAATATTCCTATTAGTATCTTAGAGGAGCTGTCCAACCAATGCCAAGGTAACTACTGGCGCGCTAAAAGACTGCCCTTGTTGTAGAAACGCATAGAGATTATTCAGAATTGCCTCTGTATTCTAGCTCGATATTGCACATTTATTCGTTACACACCTGGATTACCAACATACATTTAAGGAAGGTTGTTTGTACTGAAATAGTAGGCTTAAATTGCGATTGACTTTGACTTTGACTTTGACACTATAAAATATTTACAGATGGGTCCATGGTTGGCCCGGATATAGGAGCTGCTTTTTGATCCTCAAATTAACACTAAAGTAAAATTCAAAATTAATTAAAATATTTCTATAATGCATTGTGAACTCAGCGATTTCGGAAGCATTGCTATACTTATAAGTGTAAATCATCAAAACTTTGTTATTTCTTTTACGACTCAAAGAGCAGTTTTCAACATTTGGCTTGAGTTCCCTCGAGTCTTCGAAGACATCCGATATCTATATCTATTTTAGAGTCGATTAGTAAAATGCAGGCTTTTAATAAAACTATCACTATACAGTGGATACATTCTCACATCGGAATCATGGGTAACGAAAAAGCAGATGTAGCAGTCCAACAAGCATCTTACGAAGGTATACAGTTTCCATGTATACCGTTATACTCAGAGTGATTTAGTCATGTCAAAAAAGTGGGCAGAGAACAGTGGCATGAATATTTTAACGAAAGATCAAGGTCAAAAGGAATTTGGTACGAAACCTTACAAGCTGAACCACTTCGTTCCCCATGGTTCGAATTGCAAGTCAGAGAAGAGATAGATCGGCGATATGTAGTAGCTTTGTTAAGGATACGTTCTGGTCACATCCCATGCAATAAGTTTAAATTCTTGATGGGTATAAGTACGTCCCCCAATTGTGAGGTTTGTGGGGTGATTGATGGCATATACCATGTGTTGATGGAATGTGACCGGAATATACATGAGAGACAAACGGTGTTTGCTGGAGCATTTGAAGTGGAGGCCCAGGGGTACCCGGGTATATGAAAAAATAACACCCAATACCCGGGTATTAAAAAAAGTCGGGTACGCGAAAACCCTAGGTCGAAGTCACAAACTGCCAGAATTAGTCGATGCTTCTGAAAAGGGAAATTAAGGCCAATTTTTTTACATAGATTCAGTTGACGGACACACAGTCGTGTACATATTGACGTATTTAATTAACGAATGGAATAATGTATTGAATCTGTATATCTTTATAATAAAATTGTTGCTGTGGTACAGATTTAAAGAAAACATCGCGTGTTTTGTATCATTTTATATTTACATAGGTACATTGATTCAAGGAATAAAATCATAATTAACCTTAATTTATGTAATATAGATATAACTAGGCATAACTGCTCTGATCATGGGTTTTGGACATAAATAATAGTAGTTCTTAACGGTTTAAAATTTTTATTTAACTGGCGGTCGTTCAGAATGCTATCGTGGGCTTCGTGACGCGAACGCTCTTCATACTTTTGTATTCTAGGCAACGCTCCATATTTGTTGTATTTATAATGAATTTATTGAAACAAATTAAAATAAATTGAGTCAAAAATAATTAGTTTAATACAGAAGTAATCTATGTTGATATCTAAAAAAATATTCTTAGATATTATTGAAATAAATATATTTATTGATAGGTAACCAACAGTTGCCATTTACCGAACCAATCCCAGTTACCTGTGAGCTAAGATTTTCTTTTCCATACATTTCTATTTTAATTTATAACTAAAGATATTGCAATTATTGTTTAAAGTAAGTAATAAGATATGCTTGTGAACATCGTCGTGAAGCTACCTACTGATGAGTAAGTAAAAGAGATATACTAATGTTAGGCAATATTTTAATTTGAAATTGGTTATCAAAATGTAACATTTCAATACTATTGGGTATATAAAATTTAGATTGCACTTGAAGCATATTATCTAATGGATCTAAATCAATGTCTATACATGTTTCTATGTATAATTTGCAAGAATTTACAAAAAAAAAACAATATATATGTATGTTTATCCATTGTCTAGTACCCATAGTACAAGCTCTGCTTAATTTGGGCTAGATGGTGTTGTGTGTATGTGATAGAATATTATTATAATTATTATACATATTTGGATATTACATAATTTGCTATTAAAGTTAGTGTTTAAATGATCCAATATTTTCTCTTATTTATAAGTCGTACTAAATTAAGTAATTTTTTATTATCGACTCAAATGATAATTTTATTTGTTCAGTGTATATTATTTGGTACTCTTAAGTCTTAACTACCAATCAAAATTATTTATTTATAGCCTGACAACAAATTCTTGTCATTTAAACAGAGACAGATTCATCACCATCATTTATTCGTTCTTTCAATAAATCAATAATATGTACGTGACTGTACGCCGAATCGAAAAAAAAAGGCTAAGTTTTCTCTTTTCAAAAGTACGAACTAATTCTGGCAGTTTGTGACTAATGTCGACCAATTAACGACTAATTATTGGTGCAATCAGATCATAAATAGATTATCGCTAGGCATTCTGGTTGCCGAGATATTGAGGTGGCTGTGCTAAGATGAGCGCTCATTTTAGCTCAGCCGCCAATACCCCCTTGTATCTTTTAAACGGCGGACCGACCAATTCTGCTATTTAACGACCTTGGACAATGGGCAGATTGGGACCACCCTCCAATAGCATTAAGATGTATGTCATTGGATAGGTCTTTTCAATAGGAACAACTTTTGTTATGACAACTATGCTGTCACAGTTGTCCGTCCAGAGATATATTACATATAATTTTTGATAAAAATATATTTTAAAAAGCGTTTTTATTGTGCTCATTATTTTTATTTTATGATAATACTTCGTTTTACAAACTGTCTCGCTCTCGCGTCTTCCAAAGCGCGCCTAGGGACGGTTACATGGAGCCGTGCGCTGAAACGCACCAAAACTGATGCGCAAATCATGCATGATATAATGACCAACGAAGAAAACCCTATACATCTTTTATTAGAAGAAAATGATGCATTCATCTTGGACCGCGGATTTAGAGATGGGTTAGAGTCCATAGAAGCTTGGGGCTACGAATGTTATGTGCCACCAACTAAAGATCGTCGAGAGACACAACTTACAACTGAACAGGCAAACGAAGCTCGCGCTGTAACAATGTGCCGATGGGTAGTGGAAGTGGTAAACGGTCGATTTAAACGAGACTTTAAACTTCTGCGGCAAAAATACTTTAATAGAGCGCTACCGAACATGTTCGTTGATTATAGAATTGCTGCAGCTATTATAAACCACTTCCACGTGCCCATCGAAGATAACGCTCATGCAGAAGATTTTTGAAATCATATAAGACGCAAAGTTGATACGCCAAATCTTTTGTACACATATGTAGACAGAAAACGATTAAATAACCGGAGAGCAGATTTTCAACGAATTGAAGCAAATCATATAGAAAACGTCCCAAGGCTCACCGAGGATGAAATAATCGTACTAGCCTTGGGTACATATCAATTAAAACTTGCGAGAAGTTATTGCAGCGAACATCTGCAGAATGGTTTATATATCATAGAAACTTATAGAGAAAATCAGTTAGCTGATTTGCCCGATTACGGTTTACAAGAAAACGCGTGGCTTCTGCGTGGACGTATCCAATCTCGTCATGTGAGGCAAAGAATATATTATTGTTATATTTTGATAGGAAATGAAGGTAATAATATTGTTGAACATTATTGCACATGTTTATCAGGAAGGCGAACGATGGGCACATGTGCACACATTATATCAATAATCTGGTATTTAGGGTATGCGATTTATGAAGGGTTTAATGCACCGGCAATATTTTTAAATGACGTCATAGTAGATGATCCCTAACTCACGCGTGCACTTAATACCAGACTAGACATCATGTAAATAGATTTAATTAAAGTGTTTTTGAATGTAATTATAATAATAAATAATTAAATAATAATCAGTGTTATTATTTTTTTTCCCTATTAAATATTTATTTTTACCCTTTATCGGAACTAGTAAGTCATACGTCTCTGAACGGACAACTGTGACAACAAAGCCGTCATAAAAAAGTTGTTTCTATTAAAAAGACCTATCCAATGACATACGTCTTATTACTATTGGAGGGTGGTCCCAGGTCCCATACATTTTTGCCCATTGTCTTTTGACTAAGTATCGACTAATTCACTACGTAAATAGATTTCTAGTTTGCGATGGTGGCTGTGCCAAGATGAGCCATACGTTTCTCTAATGTTACGGAAGAAAATTTAAAAGTGGTCGTAAATTGGTATAGACTAAATTAAATATTAAATTGACTGTAGTACATTTGTATACATTTAATATACATTTTATGGAGTCATAAACGAATTTGAAAAGCCTTCAGTAACGGAATTATCTGTGGGAATCAGAATGGCGGGTGTAATGTTAAAGCCTCGTATCTACTAGGCAACAATTGACAAATTGAAATAGAAGACAATAAACCAGATACGAATGAAAGATTTAAAACTATAATAAAATGTACTATTGACCAAGTGAATTCAAGATTTGGAGATCTACATTATAACACATTGTTTGCATTATCTACATATCTAGATCCTCGATATAAAGGATTTTTTTAAATTAAGTGATTAAATAAGAAGTTGAATCGGAATTGATGAGATTACTTGCTGAAAGAAATAATCCTGCAAATAATGGTAAAAATATTGGTCAATATACTGCGTTACTGCAGAAAAACGTGCAAGGTTGTCATCACCAGCAGCTGGTCAGTCTACTAGTTATTATTGCAATGTCCAAGTGATTTTATCAAATATATTATTGAGTAGCAATGATGATGATAATGCCACATCCGATGGACATGCAGTTTTGGACAATTTTCTTATATACAAAAGTTTACTTAATTAATACAATAAAGAAAAATGTGACGACCCTTTATTATGGTGGAGTGTAAATACAAAATTTCAATCCATGTACTTGATCGTTCGCCAATATTTGTCGTCTCCACCAAGCTCAGTAGCAAGCGAACAACTTTTCAGTGGTGCTGGCCTAGTCTATGACTCGTTGAGAAATATATTGGACGGAAATAAAGCTGCGAAGCTTTTGTTAATTAAATATAATTTGCTTCTTTTGGAGTAGATAACTATCTTATATATTATTTCTTAAAGTGATTTTTATTATATATTTCTTTCAATATTACATAACAATAGTCTGTATTTACTTTTCCTTTACTATTCAGTAAATAGGGGAACCTGTTGTATATTGCGACTATGTGTACCTTGGCTCTATGTGTACCTTGGCCATGTGGGTCGTTTTTAATATTTCCGCGATGCTAAATTCTATTCTATAATGATATTCAGTACATAACTACCGACTATGTAATTTAAAGTTATCCGCATACAATATAGTTCGTGTACAGTACGACAAATAGCAATTAAAATTAGAAATGTAAAAATCTGTCCAAGGTACAATAGGTACCCTAATCATTGCTATTTTAATCTGTGCCAATTATTCCCACGGATTTTTCAGTTATTACTTAATTTCACTAGGCACTAGTAATGTTAAAGATTGTAAATTCGATTGTTTTTATTTCCAACACCCAGGTATAACCTACCTGTATTATTTTTTGAACTAATAATAATAGAACTCATGCATAATGTGTGTAATGTTATTTCCTTAGACCTACATAACAACTAACATATCTCTCTTTTGTCTCCGCCTCCGATTCCAGTTCCGAGATCGGTTCCGATTTCGACAAACCAAATAAATAACTTCGCTTCCAAATTCGGTTCCGATATAACCACTTCCGTAACATCCCTAATCTCTCGGAAAACCCATAGGAAAGGAGCTTCGAAAGAAGCGCTTTGTGCCAGACACGATTGAAGGCCTTCGCTATGTCTAAACTAACCGCCATGGCTTCCCTTTTTGTCTTGATTGCCGGTGCCCAACGATATGTCAGGTATACTAGACGATTACCAGCCGACCGACGGTTACGGAAGCCGTACTCTGGTCAATAAGTAGCTGAAGACCTTCTAGGTACCGAAATATCTGACAGTTGATAATGGATTCCATTATCTTCATGAAAACGGGGGTTATGGCTATCGGTCTGAAGTTGGACGGATTTGAGCGGTCGCCTTTTTTGGGATTAGGTGGACCAATGCTGTATTCTATGATGTCGGGACTACGCCAGAAGAGTAAGAAAGCCAAAAAGTCACGTTTAGACCGGCGCCAACTCTGGAGCGCACATCTTCAACACAATAGGAGGGTTTCCATCAGATCTACTCGACTTATTGCTAGCAAGGGATAAAAGTGCTAAGCGCACTCAGACTGAGTAGAACCGGGTATCCGGAATACAACCCTCACATTGCGGTATGGTAGGCGGTTCTTGTCCCCCGTCATCCAAAGTCGAGTTGGATGCAAAGACTTTGCCCAGAAGACCGTCTTTCTCTTTTGCGTTGTGTGCCAACGAATCATTTCCCATGTGTAGAGCTGGAAAGGATGGCTTGCAGAAATTTCCTTCGATAGCTTTGGCATGAGACCAGAATGCACGAGTTCCCGAAAGAAGACGCTCAAGCCTCTCGCCAACTCTACCGATGTGCTCCGACTTCGCACATGCAATATCTCTTTCTCTCTTTCGAAGGACCTAGAGGCAAAGTTATACTCCTTTTTTAATGCGCTGGTATTTACATCACATGCCGTCACCGCAACAGCTCAGGCTTGGTAAACTTCCTGTTTCCTGCGAGAAGCGTTTTACGATACACCGATCTCCGAGGGAGAGATTTAATTAATTCCATACATATTATGAACCAGTAGATAGATAAAAATATTACATTCAACGATGAATCATCACTTGAAACCTTCCGATATTGTGCTTCGCGGTATTCTGCATCTCGACGAACTATTGCTGAAAGTAGTAAGTGCTATCAACAAAAAATACCTAGATATCACAAAACCACCACCAAAGATATGAGATAAACACTGTCCTTTTTTGACCTACATTCGACGGCAAGTATTATGCATCTCGGTCTTATTCTCTCATATGAAACATTCTTTCCATGATTTATCTCAATTCGTTAGCTTTGTTATAGGTTGGTAGGTTAAACTCTAAGTAATAAGTTGAAGTACTGGAAAACCAACATGCATGTAGGTAAGTAGATAGAAATTATTGCTAAATAAGGAGATGAACAGGCGTAAAAGTAAGTTATATAGACAGCAGCAAAAAAGTCCTAGGTATATAGTGGTTAGTAATTATCTACCTACCTGCCTTTTTATCTTCAATCTGTTAATTAAAAAGAGAATCTCGTACAATGTACATAGGTAAATAATGGTCGCATTTTCCGTAGAACCGTCCTTTACAATAATATTAATATTCTCCTTATTATGGTTCAATTGCTCCAACATCTTGCGTCCTCGTCCTTATTTTAAACATTTATTTCGTTGCATTTTGTCAGAAATCATTAACTACTATAACACGCGTGGTAGTCAATGTATCTCGCCGCGAACTGAGCGAGTGAGCCAGTCAGCCGCGCCTGCGCAATATATAATTTTGCCCCGCGCAAACCCACCCTCACCTGCGTTCGTCCTTTGCCCCGCGTTCCCTAGACAAGCTGTTTTGTCACATTTGATCTAACCATGAATAACTCACTAAACTACAACCGAGGATCCAAGTAGCCTGCAAGAAGTTACTATCTTTTTTTAATCGATGTTAATTTAATTAAAATACGTGATCCACAATATAAAAAATAAATTATCTTAAATAAACCATCAATGCTTTGCTTTACCTCCTCATAATTTTGGTATAATAGATTTTACGCTATTTATGGTTTTCGTGCAATATCTCTTCTCCCAAGCCTTTATTATTCCCAAGTCACTTGATGTCGGCTATTCTAGTCTAACCGGATTTGGCTGGATATCAGATTTTACACGGAGCGGCTGCCACCTGACCTCCACAACCCGAAGGCTAACGATACCCTAAGGCTAGACCAGTGTCAGGATATTAGAGGGTACTGACTTTCCTATAAACATAACACCACCAACAACCATAACAACTGCCATAGATGTTCATGGCAGCCGGGACCGACGGCTTAACGTGCTTTTCGAGGCACGGAGCAGGCGATAAATGTCAATCAGAGCAGAGCAGTCACAGATCCGGAGAAAAGCCAGCCACAGTCGAGCGCCAGCCTGCTATTTTGCCTTATGTAAGGGGTGTCACTGACAAGATTGGCTACATCTTGAAGCGAGCTTCAATCAACACATACTTCAAGCCGCCAACGAAGATAAGTCAATTTTTACCATCCGTCAAGTGCCAACTTCTTCTTTTCGTGTGGTTAGTGGCCAACCTGTTGTCAAGAGTTGTTCAAACCGCCCGTAGGCCTCTGACATGGCTTAACGAATGCTGTCAATTTGACAACAACCGGGACCGACTTTTTACGTGCCCTCCGAAGCACGAAGACGCTCAGATGAAATACCACAAAGCGGTCACCCATCTATAGACTGACCGCACCCAACGTTGCTTAACCTCGCTAATCGTTTACCGATCAGTAAGTGCAACTAACTATGAGCGCCTCAGAAATCTTTTGCATCTTGTAAAGTCTGAGATTTGACATACCACAGATTCTCGCTAAAGAACACCGATTCTTACCAACGATGCTTCGCGAGGCTATTGAAATCAAAAAACATCCTAATTTCAATAGAGAAGAAGGTTGGAATGTACCACCAGCTTGGGATCCAATAATACAAATAGTCAAACCCAAGAAGAAGCAAACCACAGCTAGACTTCATGATACTCTGAGCTCATTCTGCGTAAATAGACACACCAATGATTAAATTATGTTCGGGTATTTTGAAATAACTACACTGGAACATTGAGACAACTACCATCTTAGTCTCCCCGTGACCATGGCTGCTGAAAAGCAACCGAAACGTCGGGGAAAGTGTAAACTTAAATATAAATAGTTTTAATAATTTAATTAGCTTAAAAATTAGTAAAGTTTAATAGTATCCAGTAGTAGTAGTGTAACAGTTTCTAAATTATGTAATAAAGTGTAAAATAAACAACGCTATAAAATCCGTATATAGTAGTTTAATTTCAATACTATCGTTATTCAAATCAAACTTCGCACAAAGTGTAATCTAGGTCACAGAATTTAATTAATATATTTCAACTTGTAAATAAAAATAATTGTTATGTAGGCACGTCTGTTTGCTTCGAGCTCAACAATCAATACTGATAGCCCCGTAAAGTTTTTGTAGCCTCTTACACCCTTTATGCTCCTGATCCTGTATCGGCCTATATTGCCAAAAACTTTTGTTATGATGTAGGGGCCCAAATATAAGTCATCCAGCTTTGTATTGACCATAGTAGCACTACTTGTAGGCGTCTGCTTCCATAAAACTAATTCCCCTTTCTTATAAATATGCCAGTTTTACGACGTTTATCAAAGTTGTTTCATTCGAGCGCTGGCTCGCAGGTATTAATAACATCGGACACCGGCCTACCACTTCGAGCTAACATCAAATCATAAGGTTTGAACCCAGTAGTATCATTTAAAGTGTTAATACCCCAAATGACATCAGGAAGACAATTAGACAGTTATTAGCTGCCTCACTAGGGTCAGTAGCGCGTAAGGATTTAAGTATCGTACGATTAGTGCGTTCATCTTGTCCGTTGGCACGCGGACATGCAATTGTGTTTAATGTATGCTTAAACTGTTTGTCAGACACGAATTTTAAAATATCACCTAGTAAAAGTTTTTCCATGGTCATACATTTCACTATTCTACCCGACTAATCTATGCGACCCTATCACAGTGTGGTTCCAGTATCGGACAGTGCTAGCAGCTCTGATGATCAGTTAGAGACTTAAGACCTCATTGACCTATTAGAGAGCTAATCAAATGTCGTGTATCCCATTGCGGGAGCAATTGTTACAGGATGGCCGATTGTAATGCCATGCCACATGCCAAGCAGAGCCACGCCAACGCCATGCTAAAGCCAAGCCGTGGCAGCCGCGTCACACTGACAGCCAACGCCAATTTGTCTATATAAAGCCTTGCACTCATTTCGAGCGCCATTCTGTTACGAGCACTTAACTAAGCCAAAACTCTGTCGAATTCTTTTGCCAAGTTGTTTAAATAATTAAAATAAATAGTTTGATTAAGTGTGTTACGTCTTTTATATTACCCTTCTGTTTTAATCTCCTCTCCTCTCCGCTTGATCCATTTCCACCGAAGCTAAGCGGAGAGATGTGGAAATAACAAAATCCGATTGCTTTATCAAATGATCTCCTCTCATCTGCTTTGGTGGATAACGGGCTTTATATTGGGGACTTGATCCAGTCATCTTAATGCTCAAAATATCCACCATAACCCGTGGTCCCTCCAAATTGATGAATCAAACATTTTGTCCGAATTGTTAATAGAGGATTTTTAGGATTCTTAAATTATCTACCTCTAGATTATGCAAATATTTATATGAAAGACATGAATAAAAAAAGCAAAATATATATTTGTACTTATATTGATTTCGGCCTATAGATTCTGTTAAGTGTTGTGCTCTGCCGCAGAGCCACCATAATAAATACCGATCAATTATATCTTAAAATTATTTACGTCAAATGTACATAATGTACTTAAGCGTCAGCGCACACCAAGAGCAGAGCAGAGCTGAGCATTTTCTGAGATTACTGAAAAATTAATGTTATGACAATTCTATACATTGCAAAATTAAATACACGTCCAAACTTGATGCTCGACTATGCTCGAGCTTGCAAGATGCGTTCTACATGCGCAAGAGCGCTTGAGCCGCCGCCGCGCGCCGCCAGCACTCAGTATTGCCACAGTGACAAAACTGTCTGGATGTGTGTTTACTACCTACATCTTTCCCGCCACGTTTCTTCTACCCATACTGTTCTTATTTATTTACATATTCTTCATGTTCCTCTGCCAAAAGGGCGATAATTACTAAGTCCCAATCAACCATATTGAACACGTCTGCCAACGTCGGATTTTGGCATCAAACTGGCCATACATGCCCGCCTGGCAACCCAGAGCATTTTCAACCGAGCTTGCTCACGGAGAGGCGATCATGTCGTCTGCATGGTCGAGTAAATACTCGACCATTTGATTGTAGCTCTGCTACGGAGCATACTCCCTAGTAGAGCCACTTATAACTGTACTCGGGACAGATGAAAGCCACTGTTTTTTTATGAGAACTGATTGACGAATACTTTTTATTACGTACGTATTGTAAAATACCATAATTAATATGTGGTTCTAATTATTTTCACTCTACTGTAATGTTCATAGAAAACGCCTTATTTTGTAGGTATTAGAAGTTTTTTTAAGACGATCTGCCCCTGAATTAAGTTAAAAACACAATTTAGAACAAAATAATTAATTATATTAATTGTGTAACAAAACCGTCGCTGCTTACGTGAACAAAGTTGATCTTGATACGAATTTTTTACTTTTTGTTGTAATGTACATAATAACGATTACAAACAACCAATTTGAACCGTGTACACAAATTACAATACACCCTATGAATTGATGTAATTACAAATAGATGAGCGTTTTCGTGGGTAGCATATAGGTAGTAAAAATGTAAATAAGTCACTATCTACTGCGACTTGGTGTTTTGTGTGGTTCCGTCATTATGACGACAAAATGGCGGCACCAAAGTATGTTTCAAATATTTTGAACGAACTAGGTACCGATTTTTTAACTTAATATATTAAATAGTATCAATTTAGTAGTAAAACTGACAATACGAAGTTTTAATATTAAGAGATTGGTGCCGTGAATTTGACGCTAATAACTCTTAAACTATGTACTACAGCTGCTAATTCAAAGATTTTGTGGAAGAGCAGCAGTCAGTTCACTTTGAATATCGCATAGAAGTACACTGATGCCGATCCGATTAACCTTTTGAACGCCAATCACTTGTATACAAGTTCGAGATTTTCGTGCCCTCAGCGCCACTACTTGATTAGAAGTAATAATAGTATAAAATAAATTTACGCCTTTTACAAGATCTTTTATTTTGTTTTTATGGAAAATTGCCCTGTTATAAGCCATATTTTTAACTTTGTCACAAATAATAAGTTCTTGTTTGTTTTATATTCAATAGAAACGAAAACGCCAGAAAATATTTTAATGCCCCCGACGCCAAGTACTTGATATAAAGTAAGCCAGTGATGGGACACGATGAAGACCTCGCTATATTTTATCTCGTCGAAACGATCATAAATACTATCATTGCAAGAAAATGACGTGAATAAATAATATTTTATAAATATTGTAAACTATAAACTACGTTTTATTCACCTTAATTAAGAATAAATAGGTTTTCTAATCATTATCGATAGTGAAACACCGTTTGAATGAATCGGAAGAATTTGATTCTGAGGTAAGTTTAAATAAATTATATTATTATATCTTAATCTTGCACTCGATGTATCGATCTCTAAAGAAAAGTGTTAGGTATAGATATATTATGTCATTCAGTATTATATACTATTAGATAGGTTCTTCAGTACCTAATACCTAGGTATCCTTTATCGATTTAATGTGTTTACATGTGATTCCAGTTTACAAAATGTTAACTGAATATTCAACGCGAAATCGTATTTTATACGATTTTGCGTTGAATATTCAGTTACGTACCTATCCTGAGCAGCGATAGCTCAGTGGGGAGACCAACAGACTGCAATGCAGAGGGTCTCGGGTTCGAACCCACGTCGCGCACCTCTGACTTTCGGAAGTTATATGACTTTTCGAAATTATGTGTGTATTGATTGACAATTATCGCCTGCTCCGTGCCTCGGAGAGCACGTTAAGCCGTCGGTCCCGGCTGCCATGAACATCTATGGCAGTCGTTATTGGGAGAGTGTCGACACAAAAGATCCCACTGGGTCGAAGTGTCGCCGGTCTGCACTGACTGGCCCCCACATAAGATAAATACATACGTACCTATCTGTAGATCTTCAGACTAGTAGGTACATAAAATTTTGCTTTTCCTAAATATTAAGAAATCACGCTTCGAACTGGAATGACACGTAAACACATTCAATCGACAAACTAAGTGAAAATTGTGTCAATTTCGAGCGAGCAAAGAACGCGTCCTATTTTCCAAATTATTATAGTTTATTGAAAGCGCAAAAAAATTGTTGACAATAACAATAACTCAGTTATTGTTATTTATCGCCGGTGCCGCGTAAGTAGGTATTAATAAATATTAATTTCAATTTATAATATTATTTGTCAATAGGACATTAATCCCATCCCTACGTTTTACTATAGATACGTTATACATTTGTAGCGTGGCGCTGGAGGACACATCGCGTATTATATAGATGGGCGTCGAAAAGGTTAATAAAGATACCTGCTCCATTATTTACGTATTGTAAAATACCATAATTACTATGTTAATGGTATTATACCATAATTACTATGTTAATGGTATTTTACAATGGGATTAAATATAATGACCACCAAAAATATTAATTGCGCAGCAAAATATGCTTATTTCGAGCTCTATAATGCGGTTTTAATTTTGGTGATCATTTACTAATTTTGACTTATATTTTAATATACCTATCTGGTGATACGTTAAACAAGCCCTTTACAATACGTACGCAATAAACAGTATTTGTAATGTACAATCATTTTCATAAAAAACTGACTTTTATGTCCAGTTATAAGTGGCTTTGCTAGGGAGTATGCTCCGCAGCAGAGCCACAATCAATGCACATTATTTCGTTATCTAGTGTATATACAGCGATAACGGCTTAAGTACGTTTGACGTACATCATTTTAAGATATAATTGTTCGGTATTTATTATGATGGCTCTGCGACAGAGCACGACTGACGACACTATGTTAAACAAGCACCTATATCTCAATCTTGATGGTATTAGAAGGTAATCAAGCATTGCAGGAAATTAAAAACAAATTTGAATAATACATTTATTTAGTCTCAAAACTTACAGGGTAATAAATTTAACTTTAAAATAAGCGGTGCATTCGCTCTGAATATATTCGTATATAAGCACAAGGAAGCACCGAATAGGCAGCTTTACGTAAGTAAATAATCGCCAAACAAAAGTCGCAACAAAAATAGGTATAATATGAAAAATCAAAATTGGTGTACCAACATTGCGATCGCTTAATGCGTTTAAAATACAATTTTAAACGGTAAGTTTATAACCGATCGCAATGTTGATAGTAAAATGATTATTAAAAAATATTGATATAAATCGTCCAATGGAATTTAGATGTCAACGGAATTACTATAGCGCGTCTGATAGAAAAGGTCAAAAATATAAACTAAACTCGAGTCAAAATAAAGTCACAACAATAGTTAAATGAACTTAACCTAACATACTTTTTCGCAGACTGCGCTTACTTCGAGACTCGCACAACTATCACAAATAAACAATCATGTCAAATTGCCTTTTCGGATCGTGCAAGTGTCAACAATAAACAAACTTGAACAAATTTAGACCTTATTTCGTATAAAATAAGATCCTAAATTCGTGAATATAAATAGAAATACAAATGTTAAAATCAAACATTTCTCCACAATGGCATGGTGACGGGTAGAACTGGTTGTCTCTGCGAGTAGATGGGGGACGCGCTCATGTAGTCGTAGGGGATGCTTACACAGCTCGGGACCGGAGACATAAGCGGCGGGTACACGGGCGGCAGCGGCGGCGGCGGCTGCGACTGCCGACTGAGCTGGGCTTTGAGCATCTGGAACAATCCAAGTAAAGCTTGTCAAACGGTTCAGCTAACGATTCCGAGTGCTAACAGGCACACATTACTTGGTAAACAGTTCAGCATAGAGATCAAATGCAAGATAATCGAAAGTATAGGTACATAAAAATTTCCAAAGAAACATGTTTAAAAAGCATTGAGTGTGCAGTAACACGATTAGCTTTGCAAGCAAAAAAGTTACACGTCTATATACTTATATATAGGGATATTTGAAATTCAGCATCATATCATGAAATTCAGCATCGCATAAAGCGCCCGGTTTAGTAACACTTGTGGTAGTGTAAATTAATACATAGAAAATCATTGTTATAAAAGTTTCCTTGCACAGCAGGTTGACAAGTTAATGTAATTTAGCTTAGCCATTTTATCTTCTATTTAATGTTAATCAAATACACTAGACCACACAATTGCTGGTATTATTAATTAGACCAGTTAACTATAGTTGTACCTTTATAGTTTGCAATGCATATTCAGCAGCTTCAACATGTGCCTGTTGCATAGAGGCACATGGCCGGGTTGCAAGTGGACCGAGGTGACGAGGAATGCTCAATAGAGGCACCCCCACATGTGGCAGCTCCACTCTGCCTATCCAGACTTCTGTGTTGTTCACATCCATGAGTTTCTGATAACTATAAACTGGTGTTGACCACATGTACCTAAAAAAAATTGCTCTAGGTATTGAAATATGCTATGGTAGTTAAAATTTATATTACTCGTACCAGATTTTAAAAGGGGTTCAATTTTATTCTTTACCAAAGGTTATTTTAATTAAAGTGTGCCAAAGTATCCAATGTTTGAATTTGTCTATCCTAACTATTATGAATGAAATGTGAGTTTTTTGGTTTGTCTCTTATGCTTTCACACCTTAACTACTCAACAACTAATGATATTTCACCATGAATATATAGATTTGCCACTAACATCAATATAGCACAGCTATCCTAAAATACAATAGTTTTCACACTAAGAGGTAGGTACTAGTAAACTGAATTACCTTTTACACATTGAGTCAAGCTTAGCTGGAGCCAACGAGTACTGTTCTTGAGCAATTGTGTAGCATGGGGAATTCCCATTGGATGGTGACCCACACGAAGACTCTCCAGCACATGCAGAGCCAATTCCTTCATCATCCTTCACAGAGTTAATGTATTCTTTTTTTTCCAGCTGCTGCTTATAGAGTAGTAGAGTTTGGGATAAGTTGAAACAGTTGTTGAACTTGGCATTGCCTCTATTCATCTTTTGTATACGGTATATTTCACGAACTACAGGCTTAGCCCATCGTACCTCTACAACACTACCATCTATTTCAGCATTTTGCAACTTCTTCATGGCTACTTCTGCATGCTCACGTTGATAAAAATGAATAAATGCGTAGTCGTAAATCTTTTTGACGCGTTCCACTTGGTTATTGATCGCAGCTTCAAAGACCGCCTGGATGGTTTCTGGAGTAGTTTTAATTTGGAAGTTTCGTACATACAGTACCTTCACCTGCAAAGACGCAGGAGATATTCAATTACAAATGTCGCGATAAACTATTGTATACATACGATCGCGTGTTCGTAACGTAAAATAAACAATGGCAATAAGACACTAAATAAGCTTAGCACACCTGCTAGACGCGTCCTTATAAGTTATAACAGATACATATGCATCAACGCTTTTTGTTATGTAGGTAGTGATTCGCAGAGATTTTAAAATAATTTTTCGTTAGAATACGCTATGACAAACAGCTTTTTTAATTAACATTCGCGAAGCGCAGTACCAAACGTAGTTGCGACTCACCTTTTTCATCTGTTCGTCATCAATGTCTGGTTCAGGTTCTGCCCAGTCCACCATCATTTCCTGATCCCAGATCCTGACGCAGCCAGGCACGAGAGCTCGTCGCGCCATCGCCGCGTCTCGGTGTGAAGTGAACTCCACGAACGCGAAGCCGCGGCTCAGTCGCTTGTCGTAGCAGTTCTTGTACAAGATAATGTCCACGATGCCGCTCACACGCTTCGAGAGCTCCTGCAGAACTTCCTCTTTAGTTTTAGTCTTCGGGATATTGCCGACGAAAAGCCGGCAGTTGTCGACAGACTTGACCACGCCGATGTGTCGCCGGGGCCGGATCTCATATCCGTTGAGCTCCTTCACAGCCATGTAGGCGTCGGTCCTCGTAGTGTACGTGACGAACGCGTATCCCCTATTGGAGCCGGAGAAATCCATCATGAGGCGCATTTCGTAGATTTTACCCACTTTTGAGAATATCGGCACGATTTCGTCTTCGAAGATCTCTCGTGGCAGCTTTCCAATAAAGACTTCGCAGCCTTTCTGGGGTGGTGGTCCGAGCCAGTCCGGGGGCGGACCGAACCGCCGTTGGCCATTATGCTGTACCAGCGGATAGCCAGTCTCCTGCATCAGGTCGAGGAGTTTCCGCGTCATACACTTGCCTGGTTCAACCATTTCTGCTCACCGTTTGTCCAAATTAATCAACTAAGTGCTCTAGCGCTTGTAATCAAATGATCGAGAAAGAGCGGCACCTGAAAGCGGCGACTCGTTTTATATAGTTGTGCCGACAAACAACGGCCGGCGGTTGTGACGTCACATGCCGCCCGAACTTGCCGCTGATTTTTAGTTCTTTTTGTATCAAATACCTTTTTCGTCATATATTTGTAGATAATATCAATAGATAACAATTAAATCTATTATTTACGTAATTTGTAGTTATTATTACTGCGTAAAACGATGTTTGTATCAGATAAAAAGTTTAAAGTTTGAATAAATTATACCATCTTACATTGTTGCGTAGGCGTCTATTACATTTCCTATAACAAATACTTTTGATTCTAAATTAAATATATGACATAACAATTACATTAATGGTAGTTCCATAAATGGCAAAATTATAAAGCAGTAATGGTTAAATATTGTAAACTTGATTAAATCTAACTTGATTTTGTTACTTTGTTTACTCATATTGGCCAATAGATGGCACTGCTCACGACTAATAATTAATATTGTTTGTACCTATATATTTATGTAAGTTTTGAAATTCTTTTTTATACGCAGATATCAGGACATTACTACAGAAAGATTTATTGAATGTAGACGCTTGGCCGTTGGCGTATATACGGAAAGGAGAAAGGGGGCCTCCCTTCCTCCTGTACCATCCGAGAGTTGTCCGGCGCCCACCCCAGGATGTTAATGTTTATAATCAATACCAATAATCATTTATTCTTCTCTGTGGCATCGTGGTTAGTACCACGTTTTGTTCATTGTGGTTAGTGTCACGTTTCAGTTTTTCTTTTACTGAAATATGTATCACATTATATTATTATGTACTTTATATTGTAATTATTTTATAGACTGCTGATTAGGTTACCTAGGTTAAAGGTGCTTATTACATAACATATTATTGCGACATTAATCTACAGTTATGAAATTATCAGAGCTGCATTTTGCGAGCAGCAGAGCCCGGAGTGAGTTGGCATTCAACACAGTTGCACTCGCGCTTCATTGACCCTAAAAGAGAATTAAAGGAAAAACGGGAGAGGTAGTTTAATATTATGTGTGCCTTAGGAACTCGCTGAGCAAGAGTTTGGGAGTGGCTCACCATCGGGCTGAGCCGTATATAAAACAACCTTTTCATTCAATGTTTCTAATATTATAATTATATGATCATACCAATTAGTTCACCAAATCTTTCACTAGAGGCGCTATTGGAATGTATGTATCTATATAAAGATGTCGTCCGAGATGACGACGTTTATCGTAGTCAATATAGGTATTTATCCCTAGCTACCCAGAAGTTAGGGGTAGGGTAGCAGAGCATCAGTTTGTTCCAACAAGCGAGTCCCGTCATCGGTGTGAGACCCCGCTTAAATTAATTTTTGCGCGCGTTTGTTTTATTTTGCGATATCTCTTAAGACTGCGCCGAGCGAAGACACAATGACAGCTCGTGCGGCGCATATTCAAATCGGCGCGCGGCCGCCATAGTAAAGTTGTATGGAGGATTTGAAGTACTTTTTTTGATAAATATGTATCTTTATTGTCAACCAATAACTTAAATATTTGGGACGGACAAATTGTAATATAACTATTTATGTTTCGTTTAAGGTGTAAAATAGAATAGATTTCTACTGTTATAATCTACAAATCACGTAACACGAGCTTACGTTTTTGCATTTTTCGTGCAAATTTACGTAATTTTGTAGGCGAAAATATAAATTATTTTAGGTTTTTTACACGGAGTAATTGTAAACACATTCATTATTATGGTAAATGTATATTTTATATTAGTATTAAAAAAAAAAGTGTTGATTTTATTCACTTAACTGTGACCGCCTGTTTTGGCACATTTCGCTCGGCGCAGTCTTAAGATGCTAATTTAAATTGTATAGTGTAAAGGGCAATCATAATGTGCATGAAATGCTTAAGGTTACTAACATATTTAATTTGATAAGGATTAATACTGTATCCGTCTAAATAGATTTTCAATAATCGCATTGTACGTGACCATTTCTTTAGAGGTTGGAATGGGTATAATAAACTATCCTTAAATTATAGATGCATGCCATCACGGACTTTTCTGTAGACAAAAGAGGAATAACCTTTCCCATACACTGTTTTGTTATATCTCAAAGGGCAGCGTTTTCGATGGAAGCGCAAAGTCGGCTTGGTTTTTTTAAACATCTTCAACAATTATTGTCATATTTCAACCAATTTACACAAAACATTAATGAAGTAAGTATACACCTAAACCTTCCTTGTGGATCACTCTGTCTATTGGTAAAAACCACATTAAAATCCGTTCAGTAATTTTTGAGTTTATCTCGAACAGACAGACAGACTTAGTGAAGATAAGAATAAAAAACAAGATACATTTTCACATGTTTAATAGAATGTCACATTCACTGATATAAGCATGAGATAATAATATATTAAGTCGGTAAGTATACAAGCGGTTCTCGACACAACACGCTGCACGCGCACGCGCCCGCGGCAGGAACACACACTGATATGAACTGAATGTGTTGTACGGCACAATAATACGATCAAGAAAACGAAATCCCTAGTATAGTCCCTAGTTTCAAAGTAAATTAACATTTTGTTATCGAGGCTATATTACCAAACAATATATGTCTGGTAATATAGCCTCGATAACAAAATATAAATTTATTTAATCGTAATCCTCATGAGGTCTCGGGTTCCAAATATTCTCAATATCACCACGTGATGTGCCCGGCAGGCGGCAAATAGCCCACCTATACTTTGGACTTACAATCATACTTGGCGCAATGTTGTTGTAATACACCAGTGCCTACCTCGTCGGACACTACGCATGTTTATTAAAATGTCAATTATATTTCATTCAATGTAGCAATATATTATTACATTTTGATTTTCGTCGTTAGTTCGCGCTGTTTATGCTGGTACTAAAAATCAAGCGCTATTTTGTTTTTGATAATAATATGCACGGCGACGCTTGCAGCATCGTGCTTTTCTATATAATTATTTTGTTTTGAAAAGGACAACGTCACTTTAGGTATGAATCCTGTGTCACAAAGGATTACACGAACTTCTATGACCACACATTTTTGTCCCATGTGGGGATCGAACCCATAGCACTTAGCGCAGTGGCAGCGCGGGTGAGGCGACATCATAAACCCAATATGATTTAGTTAGAAAGCTACGGTATGCTAACAGCTACGTAGAAAAGCGAAATCGTTTATTTAGATTTGTTAAAACGATTAATATATATTTATTACAAACTATTCAGTAGGTATATGCATAATTATATAAAGTACTTCTTATTTTATGAAACTGTTAGTAGTGTCGCCATTAACTTTTATTTAAATGTCACATGTAATAGTGTCACGCCCACATCCCCAGATGTGTGGACAGAGCCGTGTTACACTCTCATGTCGTCAGCTAAGCTCCCGCCATATTGGGCGAGCTTTTTGTCGTTCGCCGGGTACAGCTTAGATACTCCGTTTTGCCATTAAGAATATTTAGACAACTAGACTTTGTCCGATCCGGAAATCAAGCCCGAGACCTCAAACACAGCAGTCACATACACTCCCACTGCACCATTTAAGGAGTCCGTCTATTTTGAATTGAATCGAAATATACAAAAGCCTGTGTTCACTACTCACGTGGTCGCACAACGTGTATTGGTTGAGCCATGCTTTATATTGAGCTATAACACTTAAATAGATTTTTCTAGTATCAGTAGTTTGCCTTTATTAAATCTAGCTCCCAATGCAAAGGATAATTTACCAAAATATCAATATATAGATTATAACATGCTTTATACATTTGTCGTTAAAGTTTGCACAACATGATTGTATTATTCTTGAGTACATAGTTTATTTACAATAATCACGTATCGAACTTATTTAGAAATTAAATCTCACTTTCTCATTTTTTATACAACATGCAGATTTATTAGAGTGGTCAGGCACGGACATGAGCTCACTATCTTTTAGTTTACGTTATAAATACAACTCACAGACGATACTTATAGGTATGTAGGTACACGTTATCGCAAATAATAAGAAGATACATGGATGCGCTACATATACACTTATAACTAGACATTATCACAATCACTTAATACAAGTAAGCAGATCTAACTAACTACACAATCATAAACAGTGCAACCACTTACATTATATGGATACGTGTTTACTGAGAGCGCTACTTGCACGCTATAACGTGAGTGTGTGTGTGTGTGTCACTGCACACACACACACACACAAACACACACACACACACACACACACACACACGCACACACACGCACACACACACACACGCACACACACACATACGCACACACACACACGCACACACACACATACGCACACACACACACACGCGCACACACACACACACACACACACACACACACACTGCGCTCGGTAACAGATATAACAATCTAGTCAATTATATAGCATGACATCATCTTTATACAGCAAACAATTTGAGAACATTTTTATATGAAGTCAATTTGTATACGTACAATACTATATAATATTAACTACTTACTTATAGAATGTTAAAACAATCTGAGCGTGCAAGTCATGTGCCATAATCCGCATAGTTCAGGATAATTATAAACCATAGTTATGCATTTTGTACATGTATTGAGAATTACACGCTTATTTAGTAATACAAAAATATAATTATAACCTAATTCCAGACATTTTACATGGAACCTTTTTACAAAGTTGCTGATAGATTACAGATATTAGACGCCAGAGATAACACAACACGTATATATTTATAAATTAACTAATAATCATCAAAAATAAAAAATAATGATGAATGTTTATATAAAACAAACTATTGGTATAGATTAATTACAACTAATATATATATCCAAGTAATACTAGATTATGCAAATAGTTTTGTAATACATAATCGTGTCATAGGGTTTAGTTTCTGCCCCGTGCACAGATATTGCACGGGAGTCACGTCTATCTTGTGCACAAATTAAAATGTAACGATGAGCTGGCACGTGCTGTGGTATATGACTCGGGATCGCAGGGAGTACAGGGACATAATAACAATGAAATAATGAGTATACGTCTGACCGACATGCGACCCTCAGAATGGTTGTCAGATTGCGCAGTTGAAGAATGTCGCCAGTGCGTTGTGCTTGTGATATATAGCACAACTAGCTGGACATACTCGCACAACACACGCCAGCCTAACTGTATAATTTACAATTGTATTATTACATTATATACATATGCACTTATAATAAAAACCTAAAATATACTTTCACGCAACTCAAAGGACGGTAAGCTGTTCTGAGATCACATAAAACGATAACGATATGAGGCATGTCCACTAGATGGAGGCTCAGCTCATAACGTCACAGGGCAGGGACATATATGATAGCGCCCTCTATCCGCAGTACACATAAATTTTATGAAAAACTAATATATTGGGTAAGATTTTGTAAATTCAGCAACTTTACAACAACTTTTGAAACTAACATTTTTTTGAAAGCCGTGTGTGATTTTTTGTTTGAATGTTAGTAGACCATCTGCGAAACAGAGTATTCTTAGCGTGCAGGACTACTAATCGAGGACAGTAATAACTGGTCTTACAATTGCTTTGTATGCACACAACGAATGATTTGTAACAAAATTTAACATTACTGCAATGATTATCATCAAACTTGTTTAT
The DNA here is from genome assembly GCA_930367265.1 of Catocala fraxini. NCBI lineage: Eukaryota > Metazoa > Arthropoda > Insecta > Lepidoptera > Erebidae > Catocala > Catocala fraxini. The sequence goes on along the minus strand of OV884028.1, from coordinate 30,038,191 downwards.
TGATACCTGTATGTCCACATAAGCCCGCAGCTCGGGTATATAAAGGAAACTTATACATTGTCTCTCGCTATACTCCAGTTGGTTAGGTACTTCACTAAAGGTAAACAATCTTGATGTGACTTTTTACACAACCACATATTAAACAAATAAACTACCGCTTAAACTAACGGTTCAATTGATTAAGTAATCGTTATCGTTGTATTTACATTGATCTTTAGCAGCATTTTATTTTTAAACTGAGTTTTTAGATTAAAAGACACATCAAGATTGTTTACCTTTAGTTAAGTACCTAACCAAATGGAGTATACTAAAGACCAAACAACAAAATAACGGAATATATGTACATATTATATACATTATTCTGTAGTTTTGTTGTGTGATTCGGTGGCTCGTAGTTTGGCACTGTGTGTTACCACAGACAATATCTCGATACCTAATCTAAACTATATTTTGTTTGACCCAAACTACATAACCAGACATGATAATTGTCAGCTTACGCTACTGAACGAATGGGGCAGATACCTCAGACTTTTATTTAGCTTTATCAGTAAAATAGATTGCCAGTTAATTAGAGGTCGCCTAAATCTATACCAAGCTAAGAAAGCATTTGAATTGGGCACTATAATTAATTTATCTGTTTCGCGTGGCGATTCGAGGAGAGAGTAAGGGTGGGGCCTCATTAGTGCGTAGCGTCTTCGCAGCAGGTGTGGTACCTCCCTAACAGTGACACTGAGTACATGTGTGGTCTACATCTGCGAGTGGTGGTCCATGGCCTTGTTGTCGTACCCGCGCGCGGTGGTGACGGAGGCGCCGTCCGTGTCGAAGCTGGCGTCGGCGTCGGGCTCCAGCACCCAGGCCTGGCGCTCCGCCGAGCACAGCGCGCCGTACACCAGGGCGCCCGCTAGGTACACGCCGCTGGACATAAAGAACACCACCCGCCACTGCTCCGCCGTCTACACACACACAAACATATATATTTATACAACTGTGTTAGTTCATTTGGTTACAACATTTGCATTTACGCTTATGAAACTATGCCGGTGGACAGCCCCATCAGCACGCTGGCATGCTGATGGGGCTGTCCAGTAGTAGACAGTGCGGTGCGGGTACCTTGTTGGTGACGATGGCGCTGGAGAGCGTGGGGCTGACGATGCCGGGCAGCGTGGCTACCGTGTTGGACAGCCCCATCAGCACGCTGGCATGCTGATGGGGCTGTCCAGTAGTAGACAGTGCGGTGCGGGTACCTTGTTGGTGACGATGGCGCTGGAGAGCGTGGGGCTGACGATGCCGGGCAGCGTGGCTACCGTGTTGGACAGCCCCATCAGCACGCTGGCATGCTGATGGGGCTGTCCAGTAGTAGACAGTGCGGTGCGGGTACCTTGTCGGTGACGATGGCGCTGGAGAGCGTGGGGCTGACGATGCCGGGCAGCGTGGCTACCGTGTTGGACAGCCCCATCAGCACGCTGGCGTGCTGATGGGGCTGTCCAGTAGTAGACAGTGCGGTGCGGGTACCTTGTCGGTGACGATGGCACTGGAGAGCGTGGGGCTGACGATGCCGGGCAGCGTGGCTACCGTGTTGGACAGCCCCATCAGCACGCTGGCATGCTGATGGGGCTGTCCAGTAGTAGACAGTGCGGTGCGGGTACCTTGTCGGTGACGATGGCGCTGGAGAGCGTGGGGCTGACGATGCCGGGCAGCGTGGCTACCGTGTTGGACAGCCCCATCAGCACGCTAGCGTGCGGTGGCGCCAGATCCAGGTGGTTCACGCTGCAACCACACGAACACGAGCGTTACGTCACACACAAACACACTCATGTAATGTATTGTAGCGACACTATACATACGGAGAAGTTTCGACGCCAGACAACAGATGGCGCTCTACACAACAAGCGTTTATAATCTCGCTCTCCGTACGATCCTGAATCACGCAGGTGAAGTTTACACAGCGACTAAAAAATATACAAGTTCCCGACATCAACAGTCAGGCCGCGGTCCGCCAGCCACGATCACCCAGCTTGGTCGGAGGATCCTCCCTTTGCGTTGGAGGGACAACAGACCACGTTCCTTCTCAGTAATATATAGTCGGATAGATATCCCAGTGTCACCTGTCCTGCTTATTTAGAATTTAAACTATTATTATGAATTATATGGTTTTTATTCCGTTCGGTCAGTTGAGAAAGATCAGTATTGTGCTTTGAGTGCGAGTTCCGCGGGCCGCGTCGCAATAAACCACGCTGGGCGCGGTCTGGTTCACCAAATACACGACTGCACGGGTGGATATCGTTGAGTCGTGCTACTCGCCGGCGCCGGCGGCGGGGACTACTGCTGGACCTACGCTAGCGCATCGCCGTGTCCGCGCTCTCAATTATACATTTTACTTAAGTCTTATTTTATGTTTCTAATCGTAAATATATTATATTGTCTCCATATCAACTGAGCTATCGTACCATCAGGCATCAGCGATGGTTTAAGTAGTCGCCTCGCTACTAATATTGTGCCTTGCACCGAGTGTTGTGGGTTCGATCCACACACGGCACAAACATTTGTGTGGTCTCCAATTCGTTGTGCGGAGTCTAGGTATCCTTATGTCCGTTGTTTAAATGTTTGTAGTTGTCTTATAAAACATCAAACTAAATACATATATGCAGTTAATAGTGGGACGAACTGCAGAATCCAAGTCCAGTTCTATCATTGTTGTGTATATACCTATGTATATACGTAGATAAAGGGCTCGTGTGGTGTTCGCAGACGTGTTCAATACTTCACACAACATTACCATCACTTACATTGTGTCTATACACAATGTAAGTGATGGTAATGTCATGGTAATGTTGTGTGAAGTATACAAGTAGTGTGCAGTACCTGAAGCCGGACCAGGCGAACCCGCCGAGCCCCACGGCGATGGTGAGGAACACGACGCAGCTCGTCACCGAGCCCGCGTACGCCGCCGCTACCATGAACACCGTCTGAAACGTACCGCCAACCATACTGTCATGTCAGGCGAATGTCAACCCTATGTCGCTACGTTAGGCAAATATCGACTCTATATCGCTATGTTAAGGTCCGTTTTACGTGGATTGACGTTACATTTTACCAAAGATTTTGAAGAAACTTCCAAAGTGTTTGATTGCATTTACGACATATAGTACAAATGTAACAATAATAATGAAAACCACTCATAGAAGTAATTATTCTAATATATTGTGTGCCTAATTGACGAAGTGTTTCTGTTTTCGTTCACTACCGAACGTTAGATCGTTAGCTACGGCACAGTAATGTTATGGTTGGTTAGGCAAATTTTTGACACAGATTGGGAAAATTGTTGGCTATTCATAAGAGCTAGTGTTTGCCCAATGTAACGACATCATATTGTTATCCTCAAATTTATAATCCTGATTAATGAATTTGGAAAATTAAATAACTGTTTTTATTTAGGTATATTTATTGATAACTCTAAAGCTCGTGAATAAGCTATTAAACAAAAACAAATAAAATCCGTTAACAAACAGAAGAGGAAATGGTACTAAATTGTTTTATATTTGGTTATTTATAGATTCTCAGTAGCCATACCGAGTCCTAGAACTTATTCATCAGTATATCAACTTGCTCGCATGGACCAAAAGCGTAGTTAGTGAAGGTGAAACCGTACAGACATAATGGTGTGTTATTCAGTAAAAAAAATATATATTAAAAACTCGTCTAAACACTCTTTCAACGTGTTGTGGAAAAAGTTATGTTTGGAGTATCTCTACCTGGTATCTGAAACATAGAAACGGGTATAAATATCACAATCACTAAAACTCATCTTGTAGTTCACTAGCTAAACCAACAGTAGACAGACCATACAGTGTAGATAACAAACCAATGGTAGTTGAAAAAAGAAAGATCTTAGGGAGAGTGAAGATGATACAAGTAAGTATAGTGCCGACCTGTGACAGGAAGGCGCCGCAGTTGAATAGTTTTCTGATGTTCGTCCTGGACATGACCCCTCGTCGCAGGAGCCAGTCGGCCATGTGCCCCGCGAACTGCAGCACCACGGCCATCGCCAGGTACGGCGCCGCCGCCAGCCATCCCGTCTGCGACGTCTCGAACTTGAACACGTCTGCGAACACCACACGAGCCCTTTATCTACGTACGATCGTGCGCCGGACAATGTTGTAGGTACCAGTTCACAGGCAGAGAAACGTTTAATTATTTGCGATTACCCTTATATTTACGTTTCCGGTAGAGACGGATATAGTTTGTTTGAGTGTTTTTATTGTTATTTGCTTCTATTTTTTTACTACTTATACATACATGTGTTCAAGTATATAAGTCTTTGACAGAGTCAAGTGATCGGTTAGTGTAGGTCTGGGCGGTGTGGTGTGAGCGGTGCGAGGTGAGTTTTGCGTAGTGTGTGGTGTGGCGTACAGTGTGCGGTGCGTACCTTTCATGAAGGTGGGCAGCAGCGTCAGCAGCGTGTAGAAGCCCCAGTTCTCGCTGAAGTGCGCCGCCACGATGGCCCACACGGGCGCCGACGTGAGCATGGCGCGCCACGGGTGGCGCACGCGCGCGCCCTCCGCCACCTGCGTGCCGCGCGACTCCTGCGACGCGAACACACACTGTACTCCCGGCTACCCAGCGCGAGCTACACGGATTTAGTGCCGGCCGGGCCGATATAGCGCGCCTTGAAAAAACTCCGGGAGGATCACGAACACGTTTTCGATATTAACATCGAACTTACGTTACGTTAAATACTGTAACTGGAAACAGCACATTTCAATTACCTGGCTAAATTTAAATAAATTCGTTTACGTCTTATATCGCTTGAGACTAACAGCTTCTCTGGACATAGCTCTTAGCGCCTACCATGCCTACGTTTCGTCTAAATTAAGATATGCGCTTATAATACGGGGTAACTCAGTAGAAGCAAATAAAGCATTTGTTATTCAAAAGAAATGTATTTCCTTATCAGGATTCGGACGACAGACACAAAGATCTAAAGAATATTTTAAGCAATTTACTATTCTTACCTAGTCAGTGCATATGAGATGTTTGTATTTTTATACATAAGTGTCTTAATTAATTAATTAAACACAATGACGTAGACACTCAAACAAGCTTTTAGTCCCTAGAAAAAGAATAATATAATATAATATAATATAATATTCTATCACATACACACAACACCATCTAACCCAAACTAAGCAGAGCTTGTACTATGGCTACTAGACAATGGATAAACATACATATATACATTTTTTTTTTTGTAAATACATACGTATTATACATAGAAACAAAGAATAAAAAATAAAAAAATAAAAGAATGAATATATTTAGTTAAAATGTGTACTACATGGCTTTCATATTTACAATAAATTACCAAATAGTTTTAAAAACATTCATATGAACGAGTTTAAAAGTAGTTCATTCAAATTATTGGTTAACAAATGCTTCTACCGTATGCAAGATTTTTTGGATGATAATAGATTATGTATCTGACATTTTGTATTTATTTTCTTTATGTGACATTTTCTATTTTCTTTCTTTTTTTTTGATGATTTATTTTATATTTTGCTATTCATTGTGTGACATTCTTTATTCCATTGACATGTTATTTTTTGCTGTTCTGTATGTTATATGTTTACTTGATGATTTAACTGACGTTTTGCATTATAGTATTCTTATTCTATATTCTGAATTACACATTATCTAATTATTAGACTAATTTGTTAAATTAATAATATAAAATTTATTAATATAAAATAATAATGCCAACAGAAATTAAGAATGTATCAGATATATTACACAACTGTTATCCAAAAAACATTTGTACGCCTGTTAATGGCAGAATACGGACGGAAGTACCATATTAAAAAATGGGTGATGTCCTATTACACATTTTTTTTACTTGAAACCCGAAACTATCGACATATTAATAACCAGTGTTACCACTACGCCATTCGGTGTTTAATAATATTGTTACTTGTCAGCATGTTGCTTCGAATAAAACGTGGTCTACAACTTGTGAACGACGAAAATCTTTATTATGAGTAATATCACAGCAACTGTTACACAATAATACAAAAAAATCTTTACAATAATCTTGGCGTTGAAATGTCTGAAGATTGCTCCAAGGTTTTTTTCATATACGTTCAGAAAGAACTTTTCTTCTCTCTCTTCCCTCTTAGCCTTTATTATTCCCAAGTCACTTGGGGTCGGCTTTTCTGGTCTAACCGGATTTGACTGGATATCAGTTTTTACACGGAGCGGCTGCCACCTGATGACCTCCGCAACCCGAAGGCTAACGATACCCTAAGGCTAGACCAGTGTCAGGATATTAGAGGGAACTGACTTTCCCAATAACGACTGCCATAGATGTTTATGGCAGCCGGGACCGACGGCTTAACGTGCTCTCCGAGGCAGGAGAGGCAGGCGATAATTGTCAATCAAAAAGTTAAAATCGTTCAGAAAGAACTAAATATATATAATATAACGGGCACGCAACAACCGTTATTTTTATTCTCACAGCAAGAATTTTTTGAAACCTGGTTACATGATATTTACAAGGACATAGCTATGGCGAAATATTGTTATATATTTGGTTAATTACTCCCTGGGTAAATTTTTCGCTGGATAAGTACAAGTGGTCAATACATACTTGTATGTACTTCAGCTCAGCGGGTGTAATGTGCGGATCTTTCTCAGGTGACTCCTTCACCACGAGCCACCAGATCGTCGTCCACACCAGACCCATTATTCCTGCAAATATAGTAGCATGTTGACTATGTGTCTCGTTTCACAGATAAATTTCTAATAGTTTTCGTTTGTAAATACCCGGTCTTCTGGGCGGTTTACTTTTGAGCGTATGAATCTGAATTGAAACAATTCCGCCACGACTGCACTATTAAATGCAGTCATGGACTGGTCACAGTAGGTGTAAGTTGAGTGACGGCGGCAGGCGTGTAATGTTAGTGGAGTGTTTACTTACCGAAGACGTAGAAGATGCCAGGCCAGCCGGTGTAGCGCGCGAGCAGTGAGCTCAGCGGCATGGACACGACGGTGCCGGCGTAGCTGCCGCTGAACGCGAACGTGGCCAGCCGCGCACGCTCCGCCGCCGGCGCCCAGCGCGACCACAGCGCGTGGATGCACGGGTACGTCACGCCCTGCACAACACACGCACGAACGTCACTATGTATACATGGACATGACGGTGCCGGCGTAGCTGCCGCTGAACACGAACGTGGCCAACCGCGCACGCTCTGCCGCCGGCGCCCAGCGCGACCACAGCGCGTGGATGCACGGGTACGTCACGCCCTGCACAACACACGCACGACCATCACTATGTGTACATGGACACGACGGTGCCGGTGTGAGGCCGCTATTAATTGCATTAATATCAACGTGTTGTAGTCTATCGCTTAGATAGGAATCAACTAGGTCAAGTGCAGTATTTCGGATGCCATAATGCCTGAGTTTTCGCAGCAGCGTATGATGGTCAACGCAGTCAAAGGCTTTAGAGAGAACACAGAATACGCCAATGACGTCTTGCGAATCGTCCCAGGCACTTAATATATGTTTTAAAAGCGTAACACCCGCATATATCGTAGAACGACCCTTCCTGAAACCATATTGATTTGTATGAAATAAATTGTTTACACTAAAGTGGCTCTCTAATTGCTGTAATATAATCTTCTCAAATATTTTACTGATCGCAGGTAATATTGAAATTGGCCTTAAATTACTAGGGCCGCTTTTGCATCCATTTTTAAATAAAGGTATTATTTTACTACATTTCATTAAGTTATGAAAAATGCCCACTTCAATGCATCCGTTGAATATTGCGGCTAGGTGTGGCGCTATATTAACAATAATATTTTCAACAAATTTTACAGAAATACTCCAGAAGACGGTAGATTTTTTTTTATTAAGCGACCTAAATTGTTTTAAAATATCATACGGATGTACACGTTCAAAACAAAATAGTATCTTACACTCTTCCACGTTGTCCCTAACCAAGTATTATTGCTCGAGCTGGGCAAGACCTTAGGGTACTAGTTGTGTTTAAAGGTATTTTTGCGAAGTAGTCATTAAATATGTCGGTTACTTCCAAATTATTTGAAACTATGTTATTATTTATATTAAGTTCATAGGTATTATCACGCACCTTGCTGCGTCCTGTTTCATTGTTAATAATATTCCAAGTAGTTTTGATTTTATTACTACAATTTGAGTTTTAGTTTTTAGATAATATCCGCCTTGTGCGCTAATTATATAAATATTTATATAATTAGCGCACAAGGCGGACGTGTTACTATTTATTTTAATTAATTTAAAAAGGTCATTAGCTAATTACTAACCTTACCGGCACCAAATTACGACATCTTGTATAAAGGCAACCGCGAGTGACATACACCGTAATTGTTTTGAGCTTCGAGTGGGGAGCGCGGTATCGACGCGGTAACCGCTCTTCACCCCCTCGAGTAACAAGGACGGAATATCTACCACTGTATTGCCGCACCGTACGCACCTGACAACGGCGCATGCACAACTCTCACTTGAGTAACTTATAACATAGATCTACAATGAGCATACCACGCTCACCGCCTGGAGGTGGCATGGGTACGGGACGCAGCGGATCTTATCAGAATTTATTAGAACCACATATAGACACTACACCACAGATTACACTTCGTAATAAACGAAAGCTACCTGATGATAACGAAGCGCTTAAGTCTGATATTGCTGAAATAAAAAAGCAAATGTCTGAGATGATGGAATTATTAAAAACAAACAAACTGAAAGTATAAATAAGCTTTCTCTGGATGTTGCTGCGATAAAAGTTGAAGTCAGTAATATTAGCTGTACCATGCAAAATGTGATCTTAGAAAATAAAAATTTCAATGACCGACTTTTAAAAATAACTGCTTATTGCTATTAAATTAAGGCTAAAAATACAGAAAAGAAAGTGAAGGTTCTTGAAGCCGATGTCAATAACTTAAAAAACATACCACCGTTATCTTCTGTCCAAACAATTACCACGCATAATGAAATTTTCACCGAAATTGAAGAACGAAATTTCCGAGCTAAAAATGTTGTAGTTGTTGGAATACCTGAATCCCAGAATAATACTGCAACCAGTCGGCAAGATTACGACAAGGCAGAAATACTGCGAATAACTGGGATAATACATAATGGCTGCCCTCAGCCTACTGGAATATTTCGTCTTGGAAAATATATACCGGAACAAACTCGTGCAATAAAAGTATGTTTCTCGTCTGGTGACACGGCAAAAAGTATACTACGTAATAGGAATAAGATTGATACGGGACACATCAAAATATTCTCGGACCAAACTCCATACCAACGGAAATACCTTTAAAAATTTAAAAGAAGAGCTTCAACAACGCACCTCAGAAGGGGAAATTGGTCTTAACATCAAGTATATCAAGGGCATACCAAAAATTGTCACATCTAAAGAAACGCAAACTGCATCTTCAACAAAAGAAATTCCAAAAATCTAACGTCATCCAAAGAGAAAATAACATACCAAATAATCAATAATTATTCAGATATTGTTTTTACATTACAAAAAAATTTTTGAAATTCTTCTATGCCAATGCTCGTAGTATCGTTAAACCGGGAAAATTTGATGAGCTTAGGTGTATTATTGCGTCACTACAAGTAACTATACATATTATTATATTATCGGAAACTTGGATTAAGAGTGAAGATGAGGCAAAAATGCTCCAGATACCCACCCTCATACACCCATTACTACAATTATAGACGAAAAAAAAGGGGAGGTGGAGTGTCAATATTTGTGCACAACAATCTCAGACATCACCTTGTTGAGGAACAGTGCGTGGATGATAATCATTATCTCTGGGTATACGTGAAAAATTCTTTCTTAATATTGGCGCTGTCTATAAACCCAATAAAATGAATATGGACAACTTTCTTGAGATATATTCGCAACAACTACATAAATTGAAATGAGCAATAGTATTCGGCGATTATAACTTGGACTTACTCAACCCGGATTTAGCGACGCGTACTTATAAGACCACTTTGAAAGAAAACAGCTACTTACAAAATTCTTAATAAAATAAGCCCAAAACACTGTACCCGTGAAACAACCTCAACCGAGACAATGTTAGATCATGTTTCTTGTAATTTAAGTGAAAATAATTTTCATTTTGTTACTATGGAATCATCAATGTCTGACCACAAACAAATACTTTTGGAGATAAAGCAATACCAACCACCACCTATCATAAAACAGAGGTACAGCGCAGTGGACTACAATAAACTTTATCGATGCCTAGATGAATGTCCTAAAAATTATGAAGAGCCAGAGTATGAGAAACTGGCAGAAAAATTACAGACTTGTTTAAATAAGTGCAGAATCACAAAAGTTAAACTTCTAAATCCTCCACGACAGGACTGGATAAAGAGAGAACTATTAGAAGAGATTAATAACAAGAACACACTATGGCAAGAATATAAAAAAGATACAGCAGACACGAAATTAAAAGCATGAGTATGAGCATATAAAGGATAGAGTATCACACAACATAAGAAAAGCGAAAAGAGACTACTACTTAAAGAGGTTTGAAGATAATTCAAGTAAACCAAGAAAAATGTGGCAACTCATAAACGATCTGTCGAAAAACAAACTACGTGACAGAACTAGACTGGACAAACTCGTAACCGAAGATGGTACTATTACAGATCAAAAAGAAATATGTGAAAGTTTCAATTCATACTTTTCGACCATTGGCTCAACCCTGGCAAATATGATTACTGAAAAATCAAAAGGTGGAGGAAGTCGACCAGTGGAAGAGTGTAGTCTAACTGATAAAACGGAATTACAGTTACTGAAACCAGCAACCACGAAGGAAGTTATTACCATAATTAAACATTTGGACTGTAACACTGCATCTGGCATTGATGGCATTAGTACAAAAACTATTAAAAGTGTAAAACATATTATTGCTACGGAACTTACAGCCTGCATTAACTATTGTATGGCACAGGGTATTTTTCCTAATGATCTAAAAGTAGCAAAAGTTATACTAATTCATAAATCCGGAAGTAAATATGACCCGTGCAATTACCGCCCTATATCGGTTCTGCCGGTGATTTCCAAAGTTTTTGAGAAGATCCTTTATAGCCGATTGGAATCATTCCTAAAATCAAAAAGCTTCTTTTACCCTAAACAGTATGGATTTAGACCTCAATCAAATACTCTCGCTGCTACAATTGAACTCGTAACCAAAATTAAAAATAAAATTGATGAAAAACAAATTGTCTTAGGTATATTTATTGACCTCAGAAAAGCCTTTGACACTATTAGTCATGACATATTATTACAAAAACTGGAAATTAATGGTGTTACAGTCAAAGCACTTAAAACTTTTGGATCATATATGGAGAATCGTAAACAAATAGTAAAAATAGGTGAATATGAAAGCAATCTCAGTGTTCTAAATTTTGGTGTGCCCCAGGGATCAATACTGGGCCCCCTCATGTTCCTTATCTATATTAACAATATCAGCGAATTGGGTCTCAAAGGAGACATCTCCCTCTATGCAGACGATACAAGTCTCTTTTATTTTGGACACTCAATCGAAGCTATAATAGTTGACGCTCAGAATGATCTTAATCTGTTAAATGAATGGTTTCAATCAAATCTTCTAACTATTAATATCACGAAAACAAATTATGTAATTTTTGCAGCAAAAAAAATAAATAAATGATAATTTTGAACTTAAAATAGATGGCCAACTACTTGAACGAAAGCCAAATGAAAAATATCTCGGCCTTATCTTAGATAGTAACTTAACTTGGAAGCCACACCTAGAAAAAATTATACTTAAACTAACTTCTCTTACGGGGGCACTACGCAATATAACAAATTGTCTTCCTCGAAAAGTGCGATATCTAATTTACAATTCTTTGGTTAAGCCTCATACCGACTACCTAATTGAAATCTGGGGTACTGCAGCAAAGTCTAATATAGATCCAATTCAACGGGCTCAGAATAGATTAAATAAAATTTTATTTAATTATAATATTCGGACACCTACTGAAAAGATATACGAGGATACGAAAATAATGAATATAAAACAAACGTACATATACTACACATGTATTCTTAAACGTAAAATATTAAATAAGGAAATCCATTCGAATTTAAAGTTTGTAACAAAACAACAAACACGAAAGATTAATTTAAGACGTGCTAGTTACTTAGTGACCCGCCACCTAGAACTAACTAAACGAAATCTGGAGTTTGAGGGCATTAAAATATACAATAAATTACTACCAGAAATAAAAGAAGAAAAGTGTTATCCCCGATTCAAAAAGCTACTCAAAATTCATACAATTAATAAATAAGGACGAAATAAGGAACGAAACTTATATGTTATGTATATATATATCATAGAATATATAGATTAAGTATGTATCTCTAACTTAAAATAAAACATTAGTAGTTACCTAAACTAAACGCAAAGAAATAAAACCAATATTTAATATAGTTTATAAACCACATATATACTTAAAACATATAAATAGAATAATAGACTAAAGATAGGATAGTCTTATAATAATAAAACCCAAATATTACAAAAATTGTTAATGATAACAGACTATGCCATCAATGCCACATCTATAAAAATCGATTCATGCATCCATGTTCTGCTTAGCTACGTAGGATCGAGTGCCATACTGTCCATGTTATTCGTTTACCCACATCGTTGTTATTATTTTTCTAGTTTTGTTTTTATTTTATTTGCGTGCCCATGTGCGCTCAAAATATTAATCTTAGTTTTAAACATTGTTTCTCAGTAAGTGAATTATGTAAACAATTCTTTATGAGAAATAAAGTTGTTCTTAAACCTTAAACCTTAGATAAAGGCCTCTGCATTGCAGTCTGTTGGTTCCCCACTGAGCTATCGCTGCTTTCCAAGGTATCCGCAATGCCACACATTAGCATCTCGTGCTTCTGCACTGGCACATCAAAGTATGCAGTAATGCATGTGCCTACGATTAGCAGGTCCCTAAATCATAAACCGACGACGGGATATCGGAAGGTGAAGTAATTTTATATCACCATCGCCGCCTCCATCGCTCCGTGTGCTGTCACGGGAACGTTTGCAGTGTAAGAAGTATAAAGCTTTACGTATAAAGCAAAATGTTAGACTACTTTTTGCAATAATGATTTTTGATTATTTTTTTAATATATACATGGAGCTGACTTACGGGTATCAGCTAGTGTATAACATTAAAAATAGATTTCACAGTTTGAACATCAAGCCTTTAACGAACATTCACGCATAAACCAAAATAAGTGGCCGGCGGCAAATCGTGTCGCCAGCATAGAACAGCTCGACTGGAGAAACAAGGTGCTTCTCCAGTCGAGCGGTTCCAGGTCCACCCTATAGAAGATCACGGCTAAGTAACGTTATGTTGTGTTCTTAGTTCTTACAGTGAGGTTACTAAACGTGTTTAAGGAAACGCTGTGCTGTTACGAAAAAGACTAGTGTGTGTTCATTGAAAACTGCTTTTGGCAGGATAGGCAGAAAATACAGTTATTTCAAGCCGAAGGAGAGTAAACATTTGGTGGATGGTTGTGTATGTCACTTATAAAATAAACTTACTTCGAAAAGTCCCTCGATGACTCTGACGGCGATGAGCAGCGCCGTGCTGGTGTGCGCCAGCGGCGGCGTGAACAGCGTCAGCAGAGACGTGGCGCCGATACCTATCGCGAACACCCTGCCAAACAACACAAACGATACCTTCCACTATCCACCATAACTTACTTAACTTATAATTCCCTAATTGCATCGAGTTTCATATACCTACAGGTTTCCAGATACTATCACTCAATATGGTAAGAACTACACGTTGGAATACACCAGTAGTTTGATCCTGCTTTATAATGATACTAGGTTACTGCCTGCGGCTAAGTACCTACATAGATATAGTGTATGCTAATAACTTATAGCATATCAATGAACGATCGAATCGACAATACAAATATATCGTAAAAATTACTTCAGGCGACCAACTCGATCAAGAACACCAAATCAGATCAGTACGTGCGATTAGCCGTTTTATATAAATAATAGGGGTTTAAGTATGAAGTTGCCGTTGTATAGTAATAGATACTTTGAATTGACATAAAACCTTTATGGTGCGAGATTTTCGAATGAAACTTTTTCACAAGATACCGATAAGATTCTTCTTTTAAAAAATGTGCAATATTCGATTTCGACTTTCAATTATTATTTTTATTCAGCTTAGACGGGAAATAAGGATTCTTTAAAAATATGAGTCATTTTTGACTACGAGTTCTGACGCGGAACTAACGCGGCAGAAACGGCTCGCAATATCAACGATTCGTTTGGAGAGGCGACTGCTAATGAACGCACCGTGCATTTTTGGTTTAAACGCTTTCGTAATGGAAATTTCGACTTGAAGAACGAACCACGTGGAAGACCGCCCAGAGAGGTGAATAAGGAGATGGTGGAAGCTGATCCGAGTCAAACTGCCCAGGAATTAGCGGCATCGTTTAACGTTACCCTACCTACAATATTGGGCCATTTATATATTTCTATATACAATAGATGGCATATCTTGTATATCTACCCGGAGAAGCTCCGGGTAGATAATAAATAATAATAATAATAATAATAATGTTTATTTGCACAAAAAAAAAAAAAAAAAAAGGTTTTACAATATCAGCACTTTGATTACACTGTATCCTTAATAAAATAAAGACAATTTTATTCAGTAATAAGTGTTATGTTGAACTCTGGTACCCATGGTAAGATTTAACTTGTGTTATGGGTACCAGTGCCCTTCCATGTAATTACTAAATTAAATAAAATAAGGAGCGATTATACATGGATATAAATACACAGTAAGAATATTTATGTAGAACCCTAATTTGATCAGCCTCATATGAATAAATATATAATAATAACATATTATGTTTATATTGTGTGTATTTGTGTGTGTGTGTGTGTGTGAATGCGTGTGTGTGTGTGTGTGTGTGCGTGCGTGCGTGCGTGCGTGCGTGCGTGCGTGCGTGCGTGCGTGCGTGCGTGCGTGTGTGTGTGCGTGTGTGTGTGCGTGTGTGTGTGCGTGCGTGTGTGTGATATGTAAGTGTGGAGTGGTTATATGTTTATGTGGAAAAGTGTTGGACTAGTGTGAACATTTTTATTATAGAGTAGACATCTTCAGTAATTTTTCAGTTTCATCATAATTTAACATTTGTAACAATTCATAGACCTTCCTTTTACACTCTTGCCTACAGAGAGGGTAAATATTGCATATTTTATTAATTTGGTTATACAAGTAACTACTGATAACGTGATAATGATGTTGAGCGAGGGAAAATTTCGATTCAAGATATGCCATCTTGTATATCTATTCGACGAGAACAATGGCCGTAGTTAATTTTATGGAAGAGGTTTTGGATATATACGTGGTTGATCTAATGTTTACAATAGTAGGCCCTATGTTATAAAGGTTACTGACCTTATGTATTGATGTACTTGACTAATATTGATGTTTTTGATAGCTGGTACTGATAATTTTTTATAGTAGTTCATATGACTGTTTTCGTATAGTTTTCGCATAGAATACTGACCAAGCGCAACTGTATTTTTTGCTAGACATTGTAATATTTGCGCGAATGCCCTAGCGACCAGCGCGCTGCCCTAAGCTATGTGTATTGTTCTATAAAACGGAACGAACCTGTTACCTCCTATTTTAGCCGCGAGCCATCCGCCGGGCAGCTGCGTCACCATGTACCCGTAGAAGAACGAGCTCAGCACCAGCCCCTTCACGCTCGGGCTCCAGTCGAACTCCGGGATCTGTAATAATTTGATTATGCTATTGTTTACTCTTTTAATATTGGCATTTGTATGGCATATAATATACTCGTTAGCAAAAAATCGATTAAGACCTTCTTACTTTTTACTCACAACAAATCAAACCAATCATCATTTATTTGCTTAAAATAGGTAAAACACAGACTTTACTGTGATTTCAGAAAGACCACTCTAAAAATATATGATTGTTATGTTAGGTAACTGCTGACGTGGCATTAATTAAAGTCAGGTATACTATTACATGTTATAGGTAGTATGTATATTGCATAGTACTAAGTAGGTACGTTGAAGTAATAAATAAGCCAATAATTGTGATTAGGGGAGGGACCTCTCAGGCAGACATTAACATTTAGTCGTCCTGTATTATGTATCGAGGCGAGTAATTACCATTGAATGTATTAAACGCTTATTATAGGCAGCGTGCGAGAGTGCGAGAGTGCGAGACACAGGCGTGGTAACAAGTCTATAACTGTCTGTCAGCATTCTCATCGTTATACTTACGATCAGTTTTGTATGCTATTATTCTTTACAATAGCCTTGTACGTAGCAGGCTGGAAATCGCATCTGTGGCATGGAACCCTATGTACAGTAATTCTTCTCAAAGGATCGAGAGTATCCAACGTGCTGTCACGAGACACATAACATAAATTTCCTCCGGTTTAAATCACAGGGTGCCATACAACATGCCATTGTCTTTCTTTGGCATGACCTCTCACAAAAATTGTCGTACTTTGATAAACATACTGTTTCTTCCATAAAGTCCTAAACTACAAAATCCCTGATCCAAGATCCCATGCCCTGACTTCCTATCTTCCATTAACTTAAATGTACCCCGTCGATACCCTAGACAGGCAATCACAAAAACCTTCATCTCAACCACTGCTCGAACTAATCTTGGTTTTCATTATCCCCTGGCTAGAATTTGCAGAACCTACAATTGTTTTAACGCGAAGTTTAAATTGGATATATTAAACCCGTCAGAAAATAAATTTTGAAATGATTTGCTGAAACTGCTCGATTGTTAAGTACTAATTACTATTGTTCACTTTTATTACTTTTATATTTCATTTCTTTTTCATATTTTCATTTAGTTTAAGTTTACTTTTAATGTTGCCTATATATTGTGAACGCTGTGTACACTTTTAATAGGCAAACATATATACCCACTGTTATACCCATAGTGGAAGTGCTAAAATTTGTAATATTTGTATGTCTTGCTGTAAGTGTACCTTATTATAAATAAATAAATAAGTAAGTTTAACTTTTATACATAATACATACTAAGGTTTCTAATAGAATTCATTTAATTATACTTAATTCAGTAGGTACTCTGACTTATGTCTGCACAAATCACATATTAATAAAATACATTAGTATCTAGCAATTTATCCCTAAGCCCTTGACCAACAAGGAAAGGCTCACAAGCTTCAAAAATCATTGGTAAGTACGCGATTGACTGGCTATTTTTGAAGCTAAACTGGCAAGGCAATATTGGAGAATTCACTCAATAGAGACGAGCTAAATGCACATTCAGACATATTATTATTACAACGGTGGTTAAAACAAATAGTTGTAACTCATGCTAGACTTACAAAAACAACAGTGCCGTTATCGAGGGTGGTCTCGAGCGGCTCCGTCATGGCGACCACAGCGACGGACAGGTTGACCCGCAGCGCGTAGCAGTTGAAGAAGCCGAAGAACGCGAGCAGCGCCACCACCAGCCGCCGCCGCCGCCAGAAACACCACGACATCTCGTGGTCTTTGGGCTGCTCCCTGGAAACAAAGAGAACACTATATTAATGACAATTTGTTCAAAGTATATAAATATTTTCAAGTCAAATAAAACGCGTTAAACAACACTGGATACAAATGGGAATATTGTCATAGTTCCTGTATAGGTACTCTTAGTGTTAAAGGCAAAGGATTCTTCCGTTTTATATATTAAGTAAATCAGAATTATGTGCTTAACCTGCAGGTTATAGCATAACACTGACCGCAAAAGTTATATAATTTACTTAAGTCTGATATTAGTCAAACCATAACCCATGAGCGATATTCATAAAATCTACTAGAACTGTCCGGCAATAAATAAGTACAATAAATGCAAAAGCTATTTATACCTTCAAATACTTAGATACTAGTCCCAGTAAGCAAAACGAGTGTATAAATCGAGCAATTCTATCCAAACATAACAGGCGTACTGCAGTTACTCGAGTCCCTCCGAAGCGAAATGTTAAGCTCTAATAACTTATATAATCATTGTACAATGGCCTTTACAATACTTTCTAAATGAGATTTCCCTTACACGAACGAAATCAGTACTTAAGGTTTTCTTAAGGTTGGTTAAGGTTTCTCCTTATCTCGTACACAACGACGGAAGTAAATTAGTACAATTAATTACTAGAGATCATTACTCGAATTATTAGGCACAAAAGCTCGGCTTTATGCGATCACAATCGGAACCGAATGCCTCAGGGAAACGATGAGTGTTACCCAATCTACAAAAAGAACCGAAGAAAATGTGTGCACATTAATGATTATTACTTCAAGACGTATCACATCAATAATCAAAATGCATGCATTTTCTATAAACTCGATAATTTTGTATATTATCGAGTTTATAGAAAATATAAGAGATTAATTTAAAAAAAAATTATCCATTTTTTAGATGTTTGCTTTAAATGGACTGCTAATTGTGTGGTTTATTTGGTTTTAGAAAATCTTTCAAATATCGTTTAGAACATTTACCTACAGTGCGACTTTTGATTATTATACAGAACCTAAAAGTATCTTGAACTTTGAACGGGCAGACCTCCCCGTGACCATGGCTGCTGAAAAGCAACCGAAACGTCGGGGAAAGTGTAAAATTAAATTAAATCTAAATAGTTTTAATAGATTTAATAATAATTTAATAAGCTTAAAAATTAGTAAAGTTTAATAGTAATAGTAGTGTAACAGCTTTCAAGATTATGTAATAAAGTGTCAAATAAACAACGCGATAAAATTCGTATACAGTAGTTTTTTTTTATTGCCATCGGTGGCAGACTTGTGATCCACCTGATGAAAAGTGGTAACCGCTGCTCATGGACTTCAGCAATGTCAGGACACAGCAAAGCCGCTGCCTACCGTGAAAGAAGAACTCTCTTTAAACCTCGTTTGAAGAAGGACATATAGCGCGCGGAAGCGTGCCCCGAAGCACCCAGTCGTAGCCAACGTTCCACAGGAGCGGTCCCAGCACCGACCCCTGTGGAACCCCGCTGGATACGCGACGGCGCCTCAAACCGTCGCGTCCCTCCACCAGGACCTCGCAGTCCTGGAGGTAGTCGGCCAACAACCTCCGCAAATACAGGGGCACTCCGTGATACCGGAGCGCCTCCTGTACTGTTCCATGCGGGAGGCTGTTGAAAGCGTTGGCAATGTCCAGCGAGACAGCCAACGCCTTGTTCTCCCCACCGACCGCTTCCTGCGTCCAGTCTTTGAGCCAGAGCAGGGCGTCTATCGTAGACCGCCCCGCTCTGAACCCATACTGGGCCTGCGATAGCGCCGGCCCAGTCCCCTCCAAGTGCTGGATGACACGGGCAGCCACCACTCTCTCTAGCAGCTTACCCGTGTCATCCAGCAACACGATTGGCCTGTATGCGGAAGGCGAGGTTGTGTCTCGCCCTTCCTTCCGCAACAGGCACAATCGGCCGTCCTTCCACAACTTAGGGAACCGTCCAGACGTGAGGCATGCGTCGAACAGTTCCCGAAGCGGATCGTCCATCTCTCTGAGAGCGATCCGCAGGACCCGCCCCGGGATCCCGTCAGGACCCGGTGCCGTCCTCTTGCCCCGTAAGCGGCTCGATAGAAGAGCCCTATGCCAGACCCTGTCAAATGCCTTAGCGATATCGAGGCTAACGGCCAGAGCCTCTCCCCCTCCCTCCAAAGCCTCCGCCCTCGGTGTGTTAGGTACGCTAGAAGATCACCAGCCGAACGATCATGGCGGAAGCCATATTGACGGTCACTACTCAGCTGATTATCCTCAAGGTACCGCAGCAGAAGGCGATGTATTAACCGCTCTATAACTTTGGAGAGCAAGGAAGTAATCGCTATCGGCCTATAGTTTGAAGGATCCGACCGGTCACCCCTTTTCGGGATCGGGTGAACATGAGCGACCTTCCACGAAGATAGAACCCTGTTGAAATTGTAGGAAAGACGGTATAGGCGCGTTAAAACAGGGGTCAACTCAGGAGCGCACGTCTTAAGTACCACTGCAGGGATGCCGTCAGACCCACTCGACTTTTGTATGTCCAGGAGTTCGAGCTCACGCCTAACCGCACGCTGCTTGATGTGGATTTCAGGCAAAGAGCTCTCACACCTTGGGATGGTAGGTGGTGTACGCGAATATTATTCATTGAAATTAAACTCATACCAGTCATGGTGTGAGTTTAATTTCAATGAATAATATTCGCGTAAACAGAAGACAACATTAAGTATCTTGAACGTTAGAGTGAGTACCCATACTACCTATATGCTTATCCCCATAATAGGTAGCGTAGCAATCGGTGAGAATGGCGTATTAATATATTATCGATAGATTTAAATAAGAATATTCTACCACAACAATAGATAAACTCAAATACATTTTGTGTTAGAGACACTTTTGTGACATATTTATCTCAAATGTTATATTTTGAGAGGAGCGCATATACATTGTGAGCGTGTTACAAATCAAACACAACTTTCTTTGTGAATCATACTTTCTGAATACGCATAAAAATGAAAATATTCACGCATTCATTTCACGCCAATTAACTGTAGTATGTGTGTTGTGTTTGTGTACCGCGACCTTACTTATAATGAGGTATATTTTCGAATATTTCGTAGTTTACGATGCCTGCGGGATTGTTCGCTCTGCATCCACACATATAAGATCTCCATGCCGTAGACCGTGTCTCACCGTGTAGTGCCGCCACGAACAACCAGTAGTTATTATCTGATGAAACACACATACAGATCGTTATAAACATAAACTAGCCAACATGTTGAAAGATAGAGCTTATTACTCAGTAAATGAGTTTATTAACGATAAGCTCTAATTTATTATTAATGTTACTAACATAACATTGACCATTTCAATCTGACATTCTCTTAAGTATCATTGTATTTTTTATTAATTTCACTATGTATTTGAAGGATACTTTTTTAAAATTTAATGTTTTTGAATTTTTTATGTGTAATTTTATAATATTTACTATTGATTTAATATTGTAATATTTGTTGCAATTAATATTTTGTATGCCTTTCGGCGGGACAAAGATGGTTGCTATATTTTTATAAGATAACACCTTGTAAAACTTATGGACACAAAATAAACAACTTGAATTGCTCTTTATATGTTTCAGAATAGTAGGTATGCCCGTGTCCTACAGAATATGTTGTCATGTTTTGTGTGGATAGTCAAGAACGGCTGATACATGTGTGGACTGGCTGACCTTGACGTCGTGCACTTGGCAACATACATAACATAATAGCAGCTTAGTTTTCACACTCACCTACAATCTGGTTGAGCTTTGTTTTTATTCGCATGTATAATATAAATTTAAGTGAACGTATGGAATAATCTTCTGTAATCCATGAACATTAAAAAATAAATAAATAAGTAGTTCAAGTTCGTTACTCACAGATACGATGTAAGTACAGTACAGTGTACCTTAAAGTCGCCCATTTCAAGTAGGTATACCTATTGTCTCAACATAAAATTATCAAACTCACATATCATCGTCACACCACATCACTGGACTGACCTGTGTCCTACAGGAATCTTGAAATAATATCTAACCAGTAAGTAGTTGGTACACTTGAGCACAAGAACAAAACACTTGGGATCAATCGTGCGACCTTCGAGCCCTTGCCGCGCACGATGTATCGCGGGTGGCTGGAGACCTCGAATGCCACGGCTAAGTTATTTCGGTTGCCGGCAGAACAATGCCGCATGGCTTGAGTTACATTTTTGGAGCCGGTTTGCTGGTTCGAATTTTACTCGGAACTTTCGATAAAACATAGACATTTAAAAACCGGTAAAGTGCAGGTGCCGTAAAGACAGTTGCATTTACATTTAATAGATTGGATCGTGTGGCCTTTTCGCTAGGTAGACTCGTTTAAAACATTACGCAGGTGCTTTCTGTATGTATAAAGCCTCTTTTACTTTGTCTTTTTCAAAACCCACTCTAAGAGCCGTAAAGATATCAGTAGCTTTATTTTAGATATGCACGTTGATGGTGCTACAAAATGTACCGACCGTATATTAAAAGCTTCAATAAGCGCTTGTTAAGAAAAGTGGTTGTTAAATAACACATTACTGACATTATTTTGCCATAATATTATCTTATGTTTACGCGAATGTTATACACTGAAATTAAACAAAAAAAAATCCTTTGTGTGAACGTGTGCAACAGGGAACCAACCACAACCTGAGATTTGACAAACCACAGATTCTCGCTAAAGAACACCGATTCCTACCAGAGATGCTTCGCGAGGCTATTGAAATCAAAAAACATCCTAATTTCAATAGAGAAGATGATTGGAATGTACCACCAGCTTGGGATCCAGTAATTCAAATAGTCAAACCCAAGAAGAAGCAAACCATACCTAGACTTCATGATACTTTGAGCTCATTCTGCGTAAATAGAAACACCAATGATTAAATTATGTTCGGGTACTTTGAAATAACTACATGGAACATTGAGACAACTACCATCTCATTCTCCCCGTGACCATGGCTGCTGAATAGCAACCGAAACGTCGGGGAGAGTGTAAACTTAAATATAAATAGTTGTTGTTGTTGTTCATCCATTGTCTAGTACCCATAGTACAAGCTCTGCTTAGTTTGGGCTTAGATGGTGTTGTGTGTATGTGGTAGAATATTATATTATTATTATTATAATTTAAATAGCTTAAATTGAAGTAAACAGTAACTAGTAAAAGTGCTTAATAATATAGTTTAAAGTTTCAAAATTATGTAATAAAGTGTTTTATAAAAAATAAACAACGCGATAAAATCCGTAAATAGTTTGTTTAATTTCAAATTATTTTGCCAATTACTTACTTGTCTTATTTCGCATAAAAATATGCTTGTAGCAAAACGGACATTGTAGTGTATATTTGTAAGCAGTATCGACGAAATAAGCTTATCAGCGTGTTTTAGTTTAATGATTTATGACAATAGATATCTACTTTAATGATTCCGACTACAAAGCTTTATGATGTTTCGAGCTTGGTAAATCTGATTATATATTTATTATATTATGATATTGGTCAGTTATATTAAAAATATGTAGAGTAAGTCGTTACATTGCAACCACTTACATTATCAGATAGATTCCGCGCCGATATTGGGGGAACTGCGTCAAACAAAATACGTCGCTGCGAATTTTGCTAAGGCGCAATATACACAGTTATACACGCACATTGTTAGTCACGAAGCGGTTTCATACAATTGTGATTTTTTTAATAAGAGACTGTGTCACGTTGTATTCATTAAAGCAGCTATTATTATGAAACACATATGTTACTATGTTTCTCGCACATACTTTCTTATCATGTTACAAGTTCATGGGACCGCGTCCGTCACAGTCATGTGATTATTTCTAAATTGGGCGTCTATACTGAGAATAAGAAAAGCCGAAGATGTATTGAACACGATTTCAAAACAAAATTGATCGACGAAAAGAACACGGCACATAAATTCACTAAAGTGGATATTCAGGGGCAGCTGTGGGATAGATAATACTAGCTATCCTCTGGGAATAATACTTTGATTTTAATAAATCCTACCTAGACTATGTCGGTTTTTATATTGTAGTAGGCTTGCGTTTGACCGCGATCTCATGTGATGTTAAGTGAAGATGCAGTCGACGATGAAGCATGCTTGCCTAGAAGATATTTTTGACTCGCGACATGAAGATACCCAGACTGTACTCATCGGGAAACATAGACTTAGGCAGCGAGTTCCACTCCTTTGCGGTACGCATTACAAAAGTGGAAACAAAGCGCTTCGTGCGCAAATGTGGTATATCCACCATGTACCTGTGGCGCTGGTCTGTTTGTCTGGGCCTCCGATGGTAGAATGGGGAAGAAGGAATCAAATCATGCAGGTCCTCTGCACACTCTCCGAAATGTCTCCAATAGAAAACGGAAAGACTGGTGACCTTACGACGACGCTCCAAGCTTTGGAGTCGTGCGTTGACCAGTTAGTCGTCGCCGTTAAGTCTCCTGGCCTTTCACTCAATTGACTCCAAAGCCTCCAGCTGATATTTTGCGGGCCCATCCCATAGATGAGAACATTACTCCATGCAGGATCGAACCTGTGCTTGGTACAAATTAAACAAATGTTCAGGCATGAAATACTGCCTCACTTTACTGAGGATTTCCAGCTTTTTGGCGGTTAGTTGGGCTTTCGTCTCAATATAGGAGCCAAAGTTAAGGGTTGGAGTCAATGACATACCCATTAAGTAGAAGCTCAAGACGATCAGTTATCGGCACGGATATATCTCGGAAATTTGGAGCCAGTTAGAATAGGCTCTTTTTTGCGGAGAATAGACACGCCTGGGTCTTGAAGCCATTTAAATTAAACATGTTGGCACACCCCAATCGGAGGCTGCCTTTAAGGATAAGTTCATACGCTTGATCATAGCTTCCCTGAGCAACTGTATCTATGCGCCAGTGGCCCTGGCGCTGGGAACGTAACTCTCTACAAGCATGTTGTCGTCTGCATACCCCAACGTACCGGGTTTTAATAGATCGTTAATATGCAGCAAAAAGAGAGTTGCAGAGAGTACTGAATCCTGTGGAACCCCGCCATTAATTGCCTTTTGTTTGGACGCGTAGCCATCAATGACTATTCGAATCGAGCGGCCTCTCAGGAAAACTGCAATCAAAACGCAGTGGCCAGTGGGTAGGCCAAAGGACGGAAGCTAACTGATAAGGCTATCATGCCAGACCCTGTCAAAGGCCTTCGAGATATCAAGGGAAACAGCTTTTGTATACTGCTGGCAACGTTTTTGCGAAATTTCATAATGATTTGTCGACTAATTAAAGCGTGAAACCGTAACGAACAAAAAAATAAAGTCACATTCACATTTATAATATTAATTAGGATTAGGATGTGTAGTTGTTTCTTGTTAAATATCATTTGAAAAGTCGAGTCCGCAACGTGCGAGATCGTAACGTGTATGTACGTCGGCTAATATTTGATAAGCGGTGGGTTTCATGTGGGAGATAGCCAAAACTTAGTCACTCGAGCTCTGTTTGTTTTAGCAAGTCAGTGTGCATTATATGAAAACATTCGTTATTCGTTTTATGCGTGACAAATTGATTTCACTTTGACTGAATTACTCTCAGTAATTAGTGGAGCCTCTAAGTGAAAGCCATGTCATACGAGAAAAGTGTGATATATAAAATTCAAAAAGCTCGTGGAATATTTTATTAATTCTGGTCTGTGGTGCAGGAAAAACCCAAATCTAAACTGTTATAACCCAACTGTGGAAGTAACGCCATCCAATAGAAGTTAAGTCTTTGAGTTGCGTTCTTATAATTAATAGTTATCAGAGATCCTTAAAGCAGATGTTGTGCTCTTGGGGGACCCCCCATAGTGCTTACGTTCTCGTCGCGTCCCCTGGTAACGACCCGGTTCTGTCACCGTAACGGAGTGTCAGACCGGTGTTCGGCTAAAGAGCACTTGCGCGCTGGTTCATATTGTGCGACTCTGTCTGTTTGTTGTCTGTCCCTGTCGAGCGAGATGCGCGTGGGAGGTTCCGAAAAGGCCCTTTTCAGGGCCACCAAAAAGGCCCTTCTCAGGGCCACCAAAACGGCCCTTCTCAGGGCCACTCCGAGCAGGAGAGTGCTCCTGAGGAGGTTTCGGACGTGGAGTCTTTTGACTCACGTGCCGAAGTGGTGGAGGAGGCCACCTTCAGGGAGGCAGGCAGCCGAAAGCGGCCGTCCACTTCGTTCTCCGTGCCTGGGTATTTAGACTCAGACACGGAGACCGAAGGGACGGCGGCCGCCAAGGTACCCACTGCCAGCAGAGGGCGGGGGAGAGTGGTGAAGGGGGCACCCTCCAGGGAGGAGTTCCTCAGGCCCGCTTCGGTGCAGCCGAATGCGGAATTTGAGGCGGCGCTGCAAGAGAGGCGCCTTGGGAAGGGGCCGGCTGCTGTTGCCGCCGACCTGGGGATGGGGACCGGTAGTGAGTCGGATTCCACCCCATTGGTCGGTGACTTGAGCGACTTGAATGCCCAAGAGTTAAGGGCGCGGGCGGGCGAGAAGCTCGCCTGCATCCTGGAGGTGGCCCAAAAGTCGGGAAACTTAAAGGGCGAGTTTGTCAGTCGCCTGAAGCGGTCGGCGTCACTGCTGAGGGAGGTGGTAGACACTCTGGCGGGCCGCAGCGAGGCGGAAGAGACGCGGTGGCTGAGGGCCGCAAACTCCCGCCTGCGTCTTGAGGGGGAGGCGCTCAAGGCGGAGGTAAATGCGCTCCGTCGGGGCTTTGCTGAGGCAAAGACGGAGGCTGCCGCGGCGACGACTGCCGCCACCGCCGCCGCTGCCGCTACCGCCACTGCGGAGACGCGGGCAGCCCCTGCCGCCCCCCAGGTGGGTCCCGAGCTGGTGGAGGGGCTTGAGCGCTCCCTTACCATCACGCTCGGGACAATGTTGAGCGCCCGGCTCGCGGGGCTCGAGGACCGGCTTCTGCCGGCCCCAAGGGTCCGCCCGCCGCTGAGAGCGGATGCCAGGAGGGCGAGAGCAGACGCCACGCCGCCCAGACCAGTGCCTCAGCCGGTTGCCTCCGAGGCGGACAAGGGGGCCAAGCAGGCCCCCAGAGCTGCCGCCGCTCCTGCAGCGGCAGCGACCGCGAGTCCCTCTAAGGGGACCCAAAACGGCAGCGGAGTTGCCCCTGCCGCCGCCGTCCCTCAGAAAACATGGGTGACGGTTGTAGGGAAGGGAAAGGGCAAGAGGAAGAGCAAGGGGAAGGGAAAGTCCTCTCCCCCCTCCACTGCATCTGCGCCTGCCCAGGTGGCCCGTGCCCCCGCCGCCAAAGCTCGGCCAGTTGCCCCTGCTGCCCCGAAGAGTGTGGCGGCAGCACTGAGGTCCCCGAAATCCGCGGCAGTCGTGCTGTCGTTGCAGCCCGACGCCGCGGCAAAGGGGATTACTTACGCTGCCGCCATCAGGTCGGCACAGGAAAAGGTCGACCTAAAGGAGCTGGGTATCGACCAGCTCCGCTTCCGCCAGACGGCTACGGGAGCCAGGATCTTAGAGATTCCAGGCTCCCAAAGCGGAGAAAAGGCGGATAGGCTCGCGGAGAAACTCCGCGATGCCCTGTCTGCAGTGGCCAGCGTCACCAGGCCCGTAAAGTCCACAGACTTGCGGATTGCGGGCTTGGACGATGCTGCCACAAAAGGAAGGAAAAGGAAGGTGGCGGCGGCGGTGGCAGCGGCGGGCGAGTGCGAGGTGCGGGTCGTCAAGGTCGGCGAGATCCACCCCGGCTTTGATGGCGCCGGCTCCACCCTTGTGTCCTGCCCTGTCTCGGCAGCCAAAGTGCTGCTGAGCAAGGGCAGGGTTCTCATCGGGTGGAGCTCGGTGAAGGTGGTTGCGCTGGGGCAACGCCCCATGCGCTGCTTCAGGTGCATGGGGCTGGGGCACACGCGCCCCCAGTGTCCCGCCGCGGCCGACAGGAGTGACCTGTGCTTCCGTTGTGGAGACGCAGGTCACCGGGCGGCCAACTGTGGCAAGGCCGGGCTGCGCTGCGCCATTTGCGCAGAGGCGGGAAAGCCCTCGGGGCACGTTATGGGGGGGCGCCGCTGCAACCCCCCGAAGACGAAGGGAAAGGCCCCTGGGACCCGGGCCACCCCTGCGGCCACTAGTCAGGCCGCCCCTGAGGCAGCGCGCCGCGAAGCAGTGTGCGGGGAGGTTGTGATGTCTGATTAATATGGATCAGGTCGGACATCACAACTTCCTCCAGGCGAACCTGAACCACTGCGCCAGGGCCCAAGACCTGCTCAGGCAGACCCTGGCGCAGTGGGAAATCGGTGGGGCCGTCGCCGCGGAGCCGTATTTCGTCCCCCCCAGTTCCTATTGGGCTGGAGACTTGAATGGCTCCGTGGCCATCGTTGGGAGGGTTGGCGGCCCCCTTCTCTCAGTCAAAGAGAGAGGGGCGGGGTACGTGGTGGCCAGGTGGGAGAGGTATGCGATCGTCGGCGCATACTTCTCCCCCAACAGAACCGCCGCGGAGCTGGAGGTCTTCATGGACCTCCTGGCCGCGGTGGTGAGAAGGCAGGCGCCACATCAGGTCCTCCTAATGGGGGATCTGAACGCCAAGGCCCGGGAATGGGGCAACCGCTCCACTGACACTCGAGGGGAGATAGTCAGGGAGTGGGCGGTTGCCACAGGACTGACTTTCCTCAATAGAGGGTCGGTCCACACGTGCGTGCGATGGTGTGGGTGGTCCGTGGTGGACCTAACGTTCACCAGCCCCGCTGTCGCGGCACGTGCCCGGGCCTGGAGGGTGATGTCGGAGGTGGAGACGCTCTCGGACCACAAATACATAAGGTTCGAGATCTCCGCCTGCGACAGTCAGAGGGGGTCCCGGCGCGTGGTACGGGCGGATTTTCCGCGCTGGTCGGTGAGTCGCCTCGACGCTGAACTGGCGGAAGAGGCGGCCATCGTCCGGGCGTGGCTTGCCGCCCCCACGCACCCGGTGGAGGTAGACGTCGCGGCCGGCCGTTTCCGCGAAGCGGTCACGGACGTCTGCGACGCGGCCATGCCGAGGGCCCGCCGCCGCCCCGGCCGCCGAGAAGTGTACTGGTGGAGCTCTTTCCCGAACGGAACCCCCACCACACCCCTCCGACGATGGCGCCGTCCTTCCCGGAGGAATTGGACCCGGCCTCCATCCCGCTTGTATCGCAGGCGGATATGGAGGCGGCCGTCAGCCGCTTACGGGGCAATAGGACAGCACCGGGTCCTGACGGGATCCGGGGGCGGGTCCTGCGGATCGCTCTCAGAGAGATGGGCGATCCGCTTCGGGAGCTGTTCGACGCATGCCTCACGTCTGGACGGTTCCCTAAGTTGTGGAAGGACGGCCGATTGTGCCTGTTGCGGAAGGAAGGGCGAGACACAACCTCGCCTTCCGCATACAGGCCAATCGTGTTGCTGGATGACACGGGTAAGCTGCTAGAGAGAGTGGTGGCTGCCCGTGTCATCCAGCACTTGGAGGGGACTGGGCCGGCGCTATCGCAGGCCCAGTATGGGTTTAGAGCGGGGCGGTCTATGATAGACGCCCTGCTCTGGCTCAAAGACTGGACGCAGGAAGCGGTCGGTGAGGGGAACAAGGCGTTGGCTGTCTCGCTGGACATTGCCAACGCCTTCAACAGCCTCCCGCATGGAACAGTACAGGAGGCGCTCCGGTATCACGGAGTGCCCCTGTATTTGCGGAGGTTGTTGGCCGACTACCTCCAGGACCGCGAGGTCCTGGTGGAGGGACGCGACGGTTTGAGGCGCCGTCGCGTATCCTGCGGGGTTCCACAGGGGTCGGTGCTGGGACCGCTCCTGTGGATTGTTGGCTACGACTGGGTGCTTCGGGGCACGCTTCCCGCGAGTATGCGGGTGGCGTGCTATGCCGATGACACCCTGGTCGTAGTCAAGGGGAGGGACCTCGGGGAGGCGGTGCGGTTGGCCGCGGTGGGAACTGCCCTAGTGGTCGACCGTATCCGCGCCCTGGGATTGGAGGTTGCCCTCTCCAAGACCGAGGCCCTATTGTTCCATGGGCCTCGGGGACGACCTCCTCCAGGTACGCGAGTGGCACTGGACGGGGTCCTGGTCCGGGTTGGGACCCAAATTAGGTACTTGGGTGTCATCCTGGACGGGAGGTGGACTTATGGGGCACACTTCACTCAGCTGGCCCCAAGAGTCCTGGGAGCGGCGGCCGCCCTGGGGAAGCTGCTGCCCAACGTGGGTGGCCCGAGTGCCACCTGTCGCCGACTGTACTCCGGAGTGATCCGGAGTATGGCCCTTTACGGGGCACCGGTCTGGGCGGACGCCCTTAGTCGCGACAATAAGACCCTGCTGCGACGTCCGCAGCGGGTCGTCGCGACGAGGGCTATACGCGGTTACCGGACGGTGTCCTGGACGGCGGCGTGCGTGCTGGTCAGTGACCCCCCCTGGGAGCTACAAGCGGAGATCCTCGCCGAAGTGTACCACTTCGTGGCGGCGAGGAGGTCCCGCGGGGAGACCCCGGGGTGGAAGGATGTCGCACGCATGCGGCGACAGGCGCGGGCCGCCCTATTGAGGCGGTGGACGGAGGACCTGGCTCCACCGGCCCCGGGCCAGTGGAAGGTGGAGGCCATTCGCCCGGTCCTTCGGGGGTGGATAGGGCGGCGATTCGGGTCGCTGACCTTCCGACTGGTGCAGGTGCTTTCCGGGCACGGATGCTTCGGAAAGTATTTGCACCAGATCGCGAGACGGGAGGCGACCCCGGCCTGCCACGAGTGTGGGGCGCCGGCAGACACGGCGCTCCACACGCTGGAGGCGTGTGCCGCGTGGGGGCCGCAGCGGCACACGCTTTCGGCCATAATAGGCGGAGATCTCTCCCTGCCGAGCGTGATCAACGCCATGCTCGGCGGCGAGAGGTCGTGGCAGGCAGTGGTCTCCTTCTGCGAAGCTGTCATGGCGCAGAAGGAGACCGCGGAGAGGGTCAGGGAGAACAACCTCCTCGCTGACCCACTCCGGCGCAGACGGACGGGAGCGAGAAGGAGGCGATTTGCCCGCCTTTTCGCTCCTGTATAGTGGGGTCACTGGTACAGAGTCGGGGGACTCTCTACCGGCTTGCACGGCCCCACACGTCTGAGGGATGGCCTTGGTGAGCAAGGCCTTCCTTCCACAGGTACTGAGGCCCGGTCACCATCAGCCGGGCCAACCGCCGGGGCGGGATGGTGATTGCTAACGCGACCCCATCCCGTCCCACTCCGTCGGCGGAGGGACTGCTCACCCCAGGTTTTTAGTGTGTATACCGACCCCCTTCAGGGGCGGAGAGTCTCACATAACCACCCTTCCCCCCCGGGGGAGGGAGGTATCCATAAAGGATTTTCCTGGGTAAAAAAAAAAAGATGTGCTCTTATGCGGAGATTCAGCGGTCAAAATCAAAGTCAAAAATCATTTATTCATTTAGGTCACAAATTAATACTTATGAACGTCAAAATATAAAGGTTAGTGAGTTTACTAAGTTACTGAAGCTACATTTAGGTTAGTTGCTAGGTTCAGGCAAAGGGTTGAGCCTATGAGAAGAAACCTGCAAGAAACTCACGGCCACACTTTTAAATCGCCTCAAAACTAAGGGTCCCCACTCCCTGCTCGAACAGCATAGCTACTCGCTTGTTGTAAGATTGACAATAAGCGAATAACGCTCCTGGTGCTGTGAACTTACTTCACGGTATTCACTTATCACGTCCATGTTCAGTATTCTACATGACCAGCGATTTTTGTACTTACCCAAAAAGGGTGCAAGGTTGCTAATAAATGTTTGGTTTAGTCATTATAATACAAATACTATGCACTGCAGTGTAGTTGTGTGTTTTGTATTATACTGGACCGCAAAGAAAAAGGGTCGGTTAGAAAATCTTCAATATCTTCAAAAGTACTTGACCTAGCTTTATGAAATAAAGACTAAATTAAAGAATATTTGAATGTGCTTAAATGAAAATAAAAAATAATTAATTCAAGTTTTCTATTTATAATAAATGGAAAAAAAATGCGTTGTTTTTCCAGTATTTTCGTAAATGTAGATTGGTTACAAACCATTTTCACGCATTTTAGTACTTTGTGTTGTCTCCACGAGATCGCAATACTGCTGTTATGCGATTTGGCATACTTTCTACTAGGTTTTTGAGGCGATGCTGCGGAATATTCTGCCATTCCTCTATTAAGAGCTTCTTTCATTTCACGTTGCGTGGTTGGCAGCGGATTCTGCTGACGTACACGTCGTCCTAATTCGTCCCATGCATGCTCAATGGGGTTTAAGTCGGGACTGCGTGCTGGCCACTTCATGTGTGTGATACTGACTTCTTGAAAATAGGCAAACACTATCTGAGATGTATGCGGGCGGGCATTGTCTTGCATAAAAACGGCATTCTCGCCCATGTCCACTAAAAATGGACCAACGTAGTCATTCAACAGTGACATATTTTTCTGCAGTTAAAGTTCCATTTTCTATCACCACTAGCTCAGTGCGGCTTTCGGAAGAAATCACACGTAAACAGAGCCTCCGCCGTATGGTACTTTTTCTTCTATACAGGCTTGATTATAGCGCTGTCCCGGTCTTCTGTACACTCTTTTCCTCCCGTAGTGCTTGTATAAACAGAATCTAGACTCGTCTGAAAACATAACTCTTGACCAGTCATTCAGGGTCCAATTCTCCTGTTCTCTACCATAACTCAACCTTAAGTTTCTGTAGTGTCTTTCTAGTTTTGGGCCATTTGAAGGTTAATGTTAATGCTTAATGGCTTTAAATTTGCTTCAGCCAGACGCCGCCTTACTGTATCCGTACTCAGATTGTTTCCTCCAGCTCGTAAATGATGATTCTTTACTTCAATAGCCGTAAGAAAGCGATTTCTCAAAATTGGTGACGCCATATAGCTATCCTTCCGCGCCGTCGTGCACCTTGTTCGGCCTGTTCCTGGTCTGCGAAGATTGGATCCAGGTTCATGGAAACGCTGGAGTACTCGCTGAACTGTAGAAAGAGTTACACCAACAGTTCTCGCTGTATTTCGCTGACTGTGCCCATCTTCAAGTATTGTCAGGATCCGGGTACATTCTTCAGGGCTTAACGACATAATGACTTCAGAATAATAAAATTTATAAGGCAGAGACACCATGATGTTTGTGTTAAGGTTCAATTTTGTTTGGCGTTGTATTAAAAGACGATATACGTGGTGTTCGATTGAATGTTTATTAGCGACTAGTTTTGTTTGTGACAATTTCTATATTATAAAGTTTTAAACCGACATAAGAGATGTATAACTAGATAGTACGTTATTGAGCGGCCGTAGCTATAAGTACAATTCTCGCTTCAACATACCGCCCACCAAAAGGAGTCTTAAGTCCTTTTCAAATAACAATAGAATCAAATATCTATATAAATTCTAACATTTAACAATACTAATACAATGATCTCTGACTAATAACACTGCTTGTCAGTATAAACACACATTTTACAATATTCTAAAACATTCAAAATATATCAACTATATTAGTCTAATCACTATTAACAGGTAATGCACACAGCGTAGTAATTGTCCTCTTTGTAATTATATTACCACATTTTACACTATAAACTCTTGTATAACCATCGGCTCCCGGATGTTTGTCAGTAATTCTTCCTAAAGACCACTTCCCAGGTGGTTGATTATCGCTTTTGATTAACACGATGTCTCCTATTGCCAATTCTTTCTCATTCTTTAACCATTTAGGACGTTGCTGCAGCCTAGATAGATATTCGCTTTGCCACCGTCTCCAGAAATCATTAACAAGTTTCTGTGTGTATTGCCAACGAGACAAGTTGTAATCCTTTACAGCTTGCATACTGGGTGATGGTACTACAATCGGTGCCTCTCCTATTAAAAAATGACCAGGTGTTAGAAGAGATAAGTTATCTGGGTCAGTGTCATCAATTGGGCATAACGGACGTGAATTGAGGCACGCCTCAATTTGACACAATATTGTCGTCATTTCCTCGTATGTCAGATGCGTTGTCAGTATGCACTTCATGTGGTACTTGATGGATTTCACGCCGGCTTCCCATAATCCACCGAAATGCGGGCTGTATGGCGGGATAAAGTGAAATTGCGTTCCGTCTGTGGCAAGTGTTGATGCAACCTTTTCTGTCAATTCTAATCCAGCATCGTTCAACGCATCCTGAAGCTGTTTGTCTGCACCCACAAAGTTTCTTCCGCAATCGCTCCACAGATGACTACATTTACCTCTCCTGGCCACAAAACGTCTAAATGCACCTATGAAGGCTTCTGAACTAAGATCGCCAACCAATTCTATGTGGATCGCTTTGGTACACATACATATAAATATTGCCACGTAGGTTTTAGTTGTTTTGTTGCCTCGTCCCTTTGACATTAAAGTTTGGAATGGCCCTGCGAAATCAACACCGCTATAAAGAAAAGGTCTTCTAGGAGTAACTCTCTCTGCAGGTAAGTCACCCATAATCTGTGTCTTAGTAGAAGCATTCCATCGAGCACATATCATGCACCTGTGGATATGTTTTCTCACGAGTGACTTAACTCTGATAATCCAGTATTTGGAGCGTAAGTAACATAACATTAACTGAACTCCACCGTGAAGTGTCTTGAGGTGCGCATCAGCAATAATTAAGGCAGTTAGCGGGTTCTTATTTCCTAAAATTATAGGATTCTTCATATCATAAGATAAATTGGCTTGTCGCAGACGACCGCCCACCCTGAGTATATTTTCCTCGTCTAAATATGGGTTAAGTGAACGTAATGGACTTCTTTTCTTTACTTGTTTCTTTATCTTAAGTCTTTCTATTTCTTCATTATATTCCAACAATTGAGCCATTTTAATGCAAATATTTAACGAATCTTCTAATTCTTGTGTTGATAAATTATTAAATTGTCTGTCTTTGTTCTTTTTGTAATATAAAAATCTCCTGCAATATGAAATGCATTTTATTAAGTCAGTTAAATTTTCAAAATCTTCAAACTGCGAGATTAATTTTGTTCCCTGGTTAATGTTTTGTGCCATACTCAGGTAAGTACTGATTTTTGTTGTTTGTAATTCCAAATCTGTATCTGTAATTTCTTGTTCACTAATCTTTATTTCTGTTTCAGATAGCCAGCTCGGTCCGTGCCACCACATATCACAATTTTTCAAACTAGCTAGTAGCACTCCTCGTGAGGCCAAATCAGCAGGATTTTCATGTGACTGTACATGGTGCCAACGTCTGTTATTAATATGTTCAACGATTTCTACAACCCTATTTGCTACGAAGGGTTTCCATCGGTTTGGTTCACCACAAAGCCACGCCATAACTATTTGAGAATCTGTCCATGCGTATATTTGAGTTGTCGGTATCCTCATCGCTTGTCCAATTTGTTTCAGGAGTTTAGAAAGGAGTAAAGCACCGCATAATTCTAAACGAGGTATTGAAATTGTCTTCACTGGTGCCACTCTAGTTCTAGCTGCAATCAGTCTTGTGCAAATCTTGTTATCGACTATTACCCTTATATAGACAACTGCTGCATATGCCTGCATCGAAGCGTCGCTGAAGCCATGAATTTGAATGGTATCTTTATTGGATGTTATTGTACCCAGCCATCTACCTATTTGTATTGTATTAGTGTTGGCAAAGTCAGATCTTATTTGTTTCCATTGTTCTTCTAAATTACTGCTAACATTGTCATCCCAATTTACTCGTTCAAGCCATAGTTTTTGTATTAATATTTTAGCCATTACAGTGCTTGGTGCTATCCAGCCAAGAGGATCAAACAGTTTTTGGATATCAGATAAAATATTTCGTTTTGTGATAAGCTTGGGTATAGGCGGTAGACAAACTTTATATTGAAAGGTATCTGAGTTTAAGTTCCAGATAATTCCTAACGCCTTTGTTGTACCATCAAGGTTCATATCAATCTGAACGTTAGCTGCTCTGTTGTTTTTCTCTATGGACTTCATAAAGTCTATGCTGTTAGATGACCATTTGGTAAGATGAAATTTGCCTCTTTTTAGTATTTCAGATATCTCCTTTGCAAGTGATATAGCTTGATCAGTTGAATCTGCGCCTGAGAGCAAATCGTCCATGTAGAAATCTTGCATTATAGTTTGAGTGACAAGTTTATTTCCTTTAGCTTCATCCTTAGCTACTTGCTGAAGTGTTCTTACAGCTAAATAAGGCGCTGATGCCGTGCCAAAGGTAACTCTAAGTAATCTATATTCATCTATATTATCAGACTCGTCTTGTCGCCATATAATGCGTTGATAGTCAATGTCGTCATGAGATACTTTTATTTGTCGGTACATCTGCTGTATATCAGCTAGAAAACAGACTTGCTTCATTCGCCATCGCATCAGAATATTTCTTAAATCTTCTTGCAGCTGAGGTCCCACAAGCAGTTCTTCGTTTAAAGAAACATTGTTTGTTCCTCTACACGACGCGTCGAAAACAACGCGTGTTCGAGTGGTCACTTTGTCAGGGCGAACAACAGCGTGGTGTGGTAAGTAGACAGATGATTTATTATTTTCTTTTCCAGCTATCTTTTCCATATGACCTTGAGCTATATAATCATTTATAACTTTACTGTATTCTCTTTTCATGTCTGGTGATCTCTTCAATTTCTTTTCTAGTTGTAAAAATATTTGAAGCGCTATCTCTTTCGTATTCCCCTGAGGTGATTGTGGACTGTAAGTTTTAAATGGTAAGCGCACAATATATCTTCCTTCTTCGTCTCTTATCGTCGTCTTATCGTATAATTCTTCACACAGCTGTTCTTCTCTTGTTAACTGTCTATTTGGGTCGTTATCTATTTCCCATATTGATTTCAACATGTCTTCTATGTCAACTGTATGATGCATGACCATAAATTTATTCTTATCTATGTTTTCATTTTGTCTTGTGTGGATTTCACCGAAAAGTATCCATCCGAGACTAGTCTTCTGTGCACTCGGTGTTCCCGGAGGACCTTTGATGAAATTGTTTTGTAGAATGTATTCTTTCACACCCAAGAGAAGATCTATGGAACCTGGCTTGAAATACGATGGATCGGCCAAGTTGAGCCCTTGGATATGAGGCCATGGTTGTGTTTTGATGGTTTCGATGGGTATCTTTGCGGTCAATGGCTTGTACATTACATAAGCTTTAATGGGTAAACAAAAGTTTCGGTCCCATTGCGAACTGACTTGCAGGGTGACCACATGTTTGATTTCGGTCCTAGAAGATCCCACCCCTACAACGCTTCCCGTTATAGGTTGTCGTTCTAACTTTAATATTTGCGCTGCTTTCTCGCTAATAAATGCTGCTTCGGAACCTTGATCTATCAGTGCCCGCAGTAATATTGTGTGACCATGCTCGCTTGTTGCTCGTATTACTGCAGTTGCTAACAGTGCTACTCTCTGCCTAGTACTGCTATATGACGCTATCATTGTATTGACTTGTACCCCTTCTTCTTCAACATGTGTAGCAATCGCCTGTGAACTTGTCGCTTCAGCCGATTGCTTGATCTTCTGGTCATGTAAAAGAGAATGATGGCGTCGATGACACACTCGACAGGACACCGGCAGCTTACACTTAAACGCTGAATGTCCTGGTACTAAGCAGTTGAAACATAGTTGATTGTCTTTAACAAACTGACTTCTTTTACTGGGTTCCAAATTACTAAACTCTTTGCAATGACTTAGTGAGTGACTATCTTTACACATAACACAAACTCTTCCTGTAACTGGTGTGGCAACATGAAATGAACGCTCTTTAATTGGCTTGTTATCTCTTGTATTAGTCTGATTGGTTAATTCAAGAGTGCGGAATTTTGATTCCATAAATCTCTTAAGGTCGCACCATGTAGGTAAAGAATCAGAATTTTCCTTGTATATATACTCCTCCCAGTTCTTATGTGTCTCTGAGTCCATCTTCTGTACTAGAAGATATATAAGTACTGGATCCCAAGAGGCCACTGGAATGTTTAAATTTTCTAGATTATTTAAACACTCGGTTGTTGTATCCAACAAGCCCTTTATCTGAAGAGCAGATTGAGTATACATCTTCTTTTGGTTAAACAGTCTCTTCATAGTGCAATTCAATATTAAGCGTTTGTTGCCGTATCTGTTTTTCATAATCTCCCATGCGTGATAATAATTACTGGCGGTAACCTGTATATGCTTCAGCAGCGACTCAGCTTCTTGTGTGACACTTGTCTTCAAATAATGAAATTTCTGCACGTCGCTGAGTGAAGTGTTATCGTGCACTAATGAAGTAAATAAATCTTGGAATGTTTGCCATGATTCATAATTACCGGAGAACTTGGGTATCTGTATTTTCGGTAAATGTACCATATTATTATGTCCGCTTGTGAAACTGTTATTTGCAGACACTGAATCCCTGGCCGACTTGTTCACCAAACTCGTAAGCATATCCTGCAAGTCTCCTTGTAGCACATTATACAAATCTTCATAAATATAAAACTCCTCATTTAAAAAATACGGCAAAGTTCCTTTGACTTCCTTTGGTGTAATCTTTACAAGATCTTGATGGGCATTCTTGAACGATTTCCAGTAATCATCTATAATCTTTATCCTTGCTTCTATGTAACCCTTTGTCAAGCGCGCTTTGGGACATTTTCTCAGGTTAGTTTGTGTCTTTTGCAAAAGGTTTGCAGTATCTTCTAACACGCAGATAAGTTGTTGTTGTTCTGTATTAGCCATTGCTTCACGTAAACACGTATATAATCTTGAATACAGCTGATACTCGATGTAAATGACGCCGTAATAATATCTCGATAATCTTTCGTTTGAAATAAATGTAGTAAACAACTTGTTAATTCTCGGAAAAAAGGTCGGATTAGCGCGGCTAACCTATTGTTCTCGTAGCTCGGTGATCCGCAGGTACGGTCCGGTTCGATTGGACCATATGATGTTTGTGTTAAGGTTCAATTTTGTTTGGCGTTGTATTAAAAGACGATATACGTGGTGTTCGATTGAATGTTTATTAGCGACTAGTTTTGTTTGTGACAATTTCTATATTATAAAATTTTAAACCGACATAAGAGATGTATAACTAGATAGTACGTTATTGAGCGGCCGTAGCTATAAGTACAATTCTCGCTTCAACACACCATATTTATAACATTTTTATTGCAAAACTAAAACAAACGCGAAACAATTGATTTGAATATTTTGGTACTAAATTTAAAAACGACCATTATTTTACATTTTCAGTTTCTTATACAATTATCAAAAATAAATAAAAAGGTTTTATATGTTATTTTATGTGACAATAAATATTCTTTAATTTGTCTTTATTTCATGAAGCTAGGTCAGGTACTTTTGAAGATGGCCGTAGTTCAGTCTATGATCCGGAGTGAGAGGTCGTGGAACGCCGTCGCCTCCTTGATGGAAATGA
Organism: Catocala fraxini; assembly: GCA_930367265.1. Classification (NCBI taxonomy): domain Eukaryota; kingdom Metazoa; phylum Arthropoda; class Insecta; order Lepidoptera; family Erebidae; genus Catocala; species Catocala fraxini. The sequence goes on along the minus strand of OV884028.1, from coordinate 29,999,149 downwards.
TTTCCTCACAAAAGCGGCCGAACGGGAGAGGGAGCGTTTAAACCCGCTCCCCAATCGCAAAACCGTTTAATACGGTGGGGCGAAACCTCGGCGGGGTCGCGACCGCATGTGCAAGTGATTCGAGCGGCCCCGTCGATAGTGGTTTTGTCGAGGAACACCGTGGTAGGTTTAGTTGGTATTCCGGGAGGTACATTATCAACTTTACCATCTTTCTTTTACCCCGGCAAGTCCGACATAACCCTTCCGCCCTTTCGCCCGCCCCCGCGGAGGGGTAAGCGTCATGCATTCCCCCACGTCAAAACAAAAGGTTCTTTTGTAGAATTGAAGATTTTCTAACCGAGCCTTTGCCATTGCGGTCCAGTGTATTAATGTTAACCTAAATGAAAATTTTCAGCGAGAGTTGTTGTTATTTTAATACATATTTCTGCATTTACCTAATTATTTATTTAGAGAATCTTATTTACACCGTTAAAAAAATATTGTACCTAGCAAAGATAAAATTAGTATTATCTAATCTTATCATATTTTCAGAACTTTATTATAGTTTATTGCTTTAGAAATTTCCTAACCATATATTGAAAAGTGTTTAGGACATTCAGTAATATATTTAATATTGAAGTATAGCTATATTTAAATCGATTTACCTCATACGACGACGGTGGGCAAAACGAAAGTGTACGTAACCACGTATTGAGCTCGAAATATCACTTGTTAGTTTTGCCGTCAAATTTAATAATTGTATCATTGGCCACGGTTACCACACACCACTGATATTGGTCACGTAATTTATTATAGGTACCACGGTAAAGGTAACAAACTAACTAACGAAAGCCAATCACCGATTTGACGCGTAAATTTATTCGGTAATTATTTATTTATAAACGAATAGTTATTACCTAAATTTGGGTCTAGGTGTTTAATTTTCTTTAAGTATTATGAATATATCAAAAACCAGCCCTTGCATTAACTGAATCAATCAACATAAAATAAATGCACCGAATTTTGTAGCCGTTGTGAGTAATGGAAGTAAATCTAATGATCTATTATTTATCTCATTATAGTAATTAATAACTAAATAAGATATAGATTTTCTTCACATTGGGACTTATTCTACCACCTACACGTAGAGCATTTCTGTTAACACTTAACATTGCTTAAATATTATAAAGTCATTGCATATTTTGTAATGTAAAAAGTAATGACATCATTTTCTGACTGCTCTTTTGCTTTTTTCGTAATGGGGCATCTTATAGGTGTACGGTGCAACCGTACAATTTTCCATTTTGTCAGCATTTTTGTACCGCGAGCATAATTACATTAAAACTTAGGTTAGTTCGCGTTCGCTCATCGCCGCGTGTACTCAGTGTATCATAATCAATTATTAATCATCTTGTAAATCATTCTTTTATCAATAAACTTTGTTATAATCAATCAATTCTATCAATTAAAGTTGTCCCGTACAACTTTATGGTCCTTCGAGCATCGCAAAAGCGGGACTATTTTCGCGAGTGTTATACATTGTACAATTTCGCGTGATTGTTAATTAAACATTGTGCGATTTCGCGTGAGTGGTTCTAAGACTAGCATCTGTGGACTTTATCATACCATCAGACTATTGTCAGTGCAGTTTAGGGAAAAGCACAGCTGCATATCACCCCTCAGTGCAGCATATTAGCGGCAGTAAGCAGTTTATTCAAGTAAGATCTTTCCTTTTTATTTCTGAAATCAATATGATTCTGAAAATGGAAGACCTTTTGGCGAACCAAAATCAAATCATGGTTGCCATGAAGCAGCTATTAGTTAATTTTAAGAAGACTGGGCACGAGCGCAGGTCCTCTGATTATATTAAGCGGCGCCTCGAAAATCTCGACGCTTACTGGCAAGAGTTCCAGAATAATCATATAACATTGAGTGGTTTTAGTGATAAATCTCATGAATACTTTATTTTGAACCACTATCAGCAAGCAAAAGATTTTTACATTTCAACGCGTGAGGCTATGAAGCAAGTAACGCCCACACCAATCCAGAGACCAGTAACGCCTTTAGCAGGCGTATCCAGCGCAGGCGCCGAAAGCCAGCCACGGGATGACACCGAGATGTCGTCGTCCGTTCAGCTGCCCAAACTAAGATGCCAGGGTACCGATAGCAAAACGGATGAATTACTAAAGAAACAAGCTATCAACTTTAAAGCATTTTCTCGAACCATCAACAACATTGACGTCATTGCCATATCCGAAAAGTGGGAATTCGAAGATACTTTAAAGAAGTTAGAAGCTCGCTGGTCGGTCATAGACTCTCTCCACTGGGACTTAGAAGGAGAGCTTGATGGTAAAAACGACTCATACGAGGAGACATTTTCAACATATGAAATGACCTACAACGACATGAAAAGGTCACTAAAGAGCAAAATGTGGTCGGACAAGCATCGTGAAAAGAGCACGCCCAAAATGGACATTCCCACGTTTAGCGGCAACTACCATCAATGGGTCCCCTTTAAGGATTTGTTTATAGAATCCATTCACAGCAACAAAGCGCTCTCCAACGCTCAAAAACTACAGTTTTTGAAAAGTTAACTTAGAGGAGAGGCTGAGAGATTAATTCAGCATTTAAATATCAGTACCGAAAACTATCAAGTATCCTGGGATATATTAAATCACAGATATAACAATACGAAATTAATCTTTAGCTCGCATATGAATAACCTTTTCTCATTGCCCACATTGCAGCAACAGTCCGCAGCACCTATCAAAAAGATGTATGATACCACAAACGAATGCCTGAATGCAGTCAAAAACCTAGGCGTCGACATATCAAAATGGGATCCATTGGTTGTTTACATTCTGGCCCAGAAGCTAGATGTGCAGAGTCATAACGATTATATTGACTCATTAAAAAATCCTCGAGATTTGCCTAAACTTAGTGATTTTATGGAGTTTTTAGAAAATAAATTTACATCTTTAGTCTTCTCGGCGTAAGCAAGACACTTCAAAGCAAGATCTGAGCAAATTGGCACAAGAATACCCTAAAAAGCATTTCTACAAGAATAACTCATTCAATAAATCTTTTAGCAATAATTCTACAACTAAAAAATATCAATCGGGGCTACTAAATTGTCCAGTTTGCAATGAAAATCATCGCTTATTTAATTGCAACATATTTCTAGAATCGCCGGCGGAAACGAAACTTGAGACCGTCAGTAAACTTAAATTGTGTAAAAACTGTCTTTATGACCACAGAAATAAGGCATGTTTTTCCGAGAAAAAATGTAAGCAGTGCAATGGGAATCATAATTCTTTGTTGCACGATAGTTTTACCTCAAATTACAGTAGCGCAAATACCGCAGCTGGCTCATCAAATAAAAGGGACGTACGCAAAAATGTTACACACGTGTCCAATGGGAATATTCTAGAGACATTATTAGCTACAGCTCAAATCAAAATCAAGGCCGCAAATGGCTCATATCAACACATGCGAGCATTAATTGACCAAGGGTCGCAAACGTCGCTTATATCGGAAAATGCCGCACAAAGATTAGGCCTTCCTCGTCAAGCATGCAAGGGGGTAATATTTGGAGTAGGCGCCAAGCAGAACAATTGTAAGGGCGTGATAAAAGCAGATGCTTCGTCGGTACATAGCGACTTTACACTGCATGGCGAGTTATTTATAATGAAGAGTTTAATAGGCAATTTACCAAATCAATAATTCCCTAAACCAAAATGGGATTGTCTCGATAGCATTCAGTTAGCAGATTCCGAATATAACATTAGCCGTCCGGTCGACGTATTATTAGGAGCAGATGTTTACTCACTGATCATTACGAGTGGCATTATCAAGGATTTTGAATCACAGCTCGTGGCACAGCAAACACGCCTGGGCTGGATTCTGTGCGGAAATGTTCGTTCGTTTCACTGCAATGTTATTCTTAACAACATAGATAACATACAAAGGTTTTGGGCGATTGAAGACGTCACAGAGAATAATATCGAGATGTCAGAAGAAGACTACATGTGCGTGCAACAGTATAAGAAAGAAACAAAAAGACGAGAAAATGGTCGCTATGTCGTCAAACTGCCTCTGAAACCGGATATCAAAGAAAAAATGGGAGAGTCAAAGCAAAGGGCCATAGCACAGTTTTATCATTTGGAGAAAAGATTATCTAGGAATCAAGATATACAAACGAATTACAAATCATTCATAAATGAATATATTAAATTGGGACATATGCAGGAATGTAGGAATAAAAACACAATAAGTTGCTATTTACCGCACCATTGCGTAATCAGATCCGATTCAAGTACAACCGCGTTGCGCGTGGTATTTAATGCCTCAGCTAAAACTTCATCAGGGTTCAGTTTAAACGATCTTATGTACCGCGGTCCTAATTTACAGCAGGATTTATTTAAATTGATTTTGAGATGGAGAAGGTATGAATTTGCGTTCACAGCTGACTTAGAAAAGATGTTTAGACAAATATTCTGTCACAGTGAAGATTTGAAATATCAGAAGATCATCTGGCGTGACTCTCCCGATCAAATTTTACGTGACTATGAACTTACTACCGTCACATACGGTACTACAGCGGCGCCATTTTTAGCAATGATGACGCTGAAGCAATTAGCGAATGATGAGCGTTCTAAGCACCCAGAAGCAGCACAAGCATTGGAAGAAGCATTTTACATCGATGATTATTTAGGCGGACATTTTAGCTTAGAAGAAGCAAAACAATTACAGAAAGACTTAATAGCTCTTTTATAGACCGGCGGTTTCAATCTTAGAAAATGGTCGTCCAACAAAACAGAATTATTAGAGGACGTCAGTAGTTCGAGCAAAACATTTGATTTTAAACATCATGAGTCTACAAAAACTCTTGGTTTACGTTGGCACCCAATAGCGGATCAGTTTACATTCCATAGTAAAATTAACACGTCATCTTCAAAACCAGTTACTAAAAGATTACTTCTATCAGAAATATCGAAAATCTTCGATCCCTTAGGGTGGTTATCTCCAGTGACTACCAAACTAAAATTATTATTTCAAAGAGTCTGGGCCCTGCAAATGCAATGGGACGAACAGGTTCCCGAAAATATAATGAAGGATTGGTCAATGAAACACAGGACATACAAGGTATACATCATTTTAAAATACCTAGATGGTAACAAAGTAGCAGGCACACAGATATAGAGCTACATGGTTTTTGTGACTCATCTATTAAGGCATACGGTTGTGTGATTTATTGTAAAATAAATAAACAAAGCGAAAGCCAACATTCATCCATCGTATTAGTGGCGGGCAAGGCAAGACTCGTCCCTATTAACAAAAATATATGCAACATCGTCTTATCATACCACATAGTGGCCACCTCACAGATCTACTCATAAACCAAGGCCACAAAATGACATTTCATGGCGGAGCTCGTTTAACATTGGCGTGGCTACGTCAAACATATTGGATCATAGGAGGTACCCGAGCTGTAAAGAAGCGAGTACGCAACTGTATACTATGTAGACTGCACAATCCCATTAAGCACACACAAATAATGGGAGACCTACCTGTGTCTCGAAGTAATCCAACACGACCATTCCATCATACAGGCGTTGACTTCACCGGTTACATCGACGTGCAATCAAGCAAGGGTCGAGGCGTGAAAACGACTAAAGGCTATATTTCTGTATTCGTATGCATGGCGACAAAGGCCGTGCATCTCGAACTAGTTTCAGATCTAAGTTCTGCATCGTTTTTAGCAGCTCTTAGAAGGATGGCGGCTCGAAGAGGGTCACCGAGTCATATCTACAGTGACAATGGCACTAACTTTATAGGAGCTAATAGGATATTGCAAGAAGAGTACATCAATATCAAAAGGACCCTCGACAATGATTTCTACACAGCAATAACTGATATGCAAATTCATTGGCATTATAACGCGCCATCCTGGCCGAATGCAGGTGGGCTTTGGGAGGCTGCCTTAAAAAGCCTTAAATATCATATCAAAAGAGTAGTAGGCGACCAAAAGTTAACATACGAGGAATGCTCGACGTTGTTAGCACAGATAGAAGCCTGTCTTAATTCCAGGCCTTTATGCGCGTTAAGTGACGACCCCAATGACATGGATTATCTAACGCCGTCTGATTTTCTAGCGAGTGGCCCAACACTGACCATCATTGAAACGGAAACAGACGCTAGAACAAGATGGCAGCTCACACAGAAAATATTTGAAGACATCTGGAAACGGTGGAAGGCCGAGTACTTATGTCAATTATCCGCGCGTAGCAAATGGCAGCAACAGCAACCAAATCTAAAAATGTATGACATCGTTATTATCAATGACGCAAATCTACCTTCCGGTAAATGGGCCCTCGGCAGGATTATTGAACAGCATCCAGGCAAGGACGGTCTCGTTCGTGTGGTATCGGTAAAGACAAAAAACGGCATTATCAAACGACCTATCAACAAATTATCACTGTTGCCAGTCACAGAAAATGAGCCTATAAATCCAAGCGGTAAGGTTCAGACTCAAACATCGACACAAAGCGATCAGTTATCTACAAATGATGCATCAAATATCACAACACGTAACCAAACGCGACGAAAGTCTAGCGTGTGCAATGTTATTCATCTTACTCTTATGTGTTTAATGTTAATAATAACACCTGCACGATGCGCCTACAAGATATCCAGTTTGAGTCCCAATAAAAGCATTTATTTCGATAAAATTTTTGAAACAGGAACTGAACATCATAAATAGCCAAATATCGAAGGAATTGACGCTACCGATAGATAGTATTCAAACGGAGTTCTCAAAAATGTATCATTTACTAAAGTTCAAGGCGAGAGTTATGAAAAAGTTTATCATTTTTGAAGTAAGAATTCCATTAGTGAGCAGAGACAATTATGAATTATACAACGTAATATCAATTCCACGAGAAGCTGGCAGTAACATGATCTACATTATACCTATCGCGACTCGCCTTGCACTTAACATTCGGAAAGACTCCTATATACCAATATCAGAGAGTGATTTACAAAAATGTATGCTATACGATACATAATCACTAATATGTCCCATAAAACGTCCGATTTATCAAATGCAGGCAGATGAAGATCTTTGTATTAAAGATCAGCACTCGAAACAATGTAAAACCGATTCTGCGATCTGTACAAATACATGGACTGATCTTAATAAGTTGAAAACATATCTATGTATATTTCAGCTGTGGACAATGCACCGTGCGCGTGATATGTGGGGATCGGGTTACGGCGGAACAATTAACTAATACCGGTATCATGTCACTTAGCAACGAGTGTGTTATTAAAGGTGGAGCCTACACAATTTATTCGCATAAAAGATTTTCGAACTCTATCAACACCGAATCAGACCTTATCAATATAGACTTGCCACCAATCAATAAGATCATCAATTTGTCCGTACCAATACTACCAATAACTACCATCGATGCACAGACTGACCTTGACCACCAGGAGCAACAAGACCTCATCAATCGAGTCGATAAGCAATTAGAACAAATAAAATTGAAGGGATACCTAGCAGACACAATCTCATATCATGACATACACCACTACTCCGTGATATACTTGTTGTTGGGCGCAGCAGTGGTAGCAGCCGGGGTGTATGCGTGCCGGCGCGTGAGAAGGGTGCGTAGCGCACAATTCTCTGCGCCAGAGAGTGATCACCAGCTTCGGAGTGCTAAAAGTGTTCAGTCGGTAAAATGTATCGGTGAGCATTCGGGTGCTATAAGTGAAAGTGTAAGGTGCATCAGTGAGCAATCAGGTGCAATAAGTGCGTGTACACAAAATAAAACCTCGTCGCCTATTAATTTTCGTAAAGTTATTTACGGAGAAGAACTTGAATAGTGACAAGTTTAGAGACATTAAGCATTTGCTTTTATTTTTAATTTGCGTTTTGTCTTAAATATAATTTCATGATCATGTTTGTTTCGATATCTCATCTCATTCATCATCTATTACTTTCATATCCCGTGCCCGGGAGCATGTACGGTGCAACCGTACAATTTTCCATTTTGTCAGCATTTTTGTACCACGTGCATAATTACTGTACGGTGTAACCGTACAATTTTCCATTTTGTCAGCATTTTGTACCGCGTGCATAATTACATTAAAACTTAGGTTAGTTCGCGTTCGCTCATCGCCGCGTGTACTCATTGTATCATAATCAATTATTAATCATCTTGTAAATCATTCTTTTATCAATAAACTTTGTTATAATCAATCAATTCTATCAATTAAAGTTGTCCCGTACAATAGGTATTCTTATATTTATCAAAATAAATTACATTGTCTTCTTTGAAAGCTTCGTTAGTCATTTAAGCTCTGTCTGTCTGTGTGTAAAGCAAAAAAATACTAACAACTGCAAGATAGTATTTAACTCAAGAGTTACTACTGTCTACCTAACCGAATACAAAACTACACCAGCTGTGCTTTAGCTCCCATGGCACAGGGGATAAGCCTATTGCTAGCCCATCCAACGGGCAAAGTTCTACACTCCATGCGGCTACCGAGAATTTCTAGAACGAAAACCCAATAGCACTTTACCCGACTCGAGAATCGACCTTGAGACTGGTAACCAGAAACATGACACCTTGGGTGGTGTATGCTAAAAAAGACAACTTTGGCTTATTTTTTAAAATGCGAATGGAATTACGTTTAATAGCTTGTGTGTACCTAACAAAGTACATATGTTTGTACTACCCACATATGATTACAATAGGACACCGTGACGTGAATAGAGGCGGTTGTATTATTGTGTGCGTGCGGTGCGTCGCTGTTCGACAGGAAACCAGCGGTTACAATAATACTGAACGAAGATACCTACCTATATTTGTGAGTTATCTCCGTGTCAGATCTTGCGTACAATGTTGGCGAGGGAAGTCATTTTGGAAACTTTTTATGGCGAGGTAATTTTTGTTGACCTTCCACAAATATCACGGCAGATGTCTGTCGTGAAGGGTTAGTCAAAATTCTCATGTAATAAGGGTCAGTATCACGTGATAGAATATAGTGTCAGGTTCCATGTAGCTACGTAACTGAAAAGACACATTGTTCGATCTGGTAACAAGATACGTGATGTCATATTATACCATACGTCATTGGAACAACGACGCATTCTGTAGTAGCTACGCTTCACCTCTCCGCTACCTTTTGTTTGTTAAGTTAATTAAGTTTGAGTAAAAGGTAGCGGGTCGTGCATGTCGCACAGGCAGTCTTAGAAACTGTAGAAACCAGAATAAGCTTTAACTGCACGTGTCGAACAAAGAACATCACTAAGAAGTACGCGACGCAGTTCAACATTTTATATCGCGGAAACCTCGCCAAAGCAGCACAAACGAAAATCTCAAGGTAAAACGTTTGAAGTGTTTTATATTCTGCGACTGTATTGCTTGAAATACAATAACATCATTTCCAGTATGTTTCCCTGTACATACTCGAATGGCATGGCAGAGACCTAGCCATTCATGAAACATACAACTTACTGCACACAGCAAAATGTGATCTCCTGCCGCCATTTAATTTCAAGTCAATGTAATAAAACATTCACTAGTCGTAAAATGTTCATTGATTGAGCAAATCGTACAGCTACACGTTACTATATCTCGGTATGATATTTATGTATTCGTTAGTGTTTATACGTATCCCATTGAACAAGTATAAGTAGTTGGCTGGTATACTTTTATAACTAGTGTTGAATATTAAAAAAACCAAAAACACGCTTTATTTATATTCAAAATAAATTTATTCAGGTTAGGTTACAAGGTTACACTTATGAATGTCAAAGATACTTGTCCAAGTGACTTGGGAATAATAAAGGCTTGGGAGAACATCAAAATAGTTTCAGATCGCCGACATTAGTGCGTCATTTTTAAATGGTACGCATTCGATGCGGAAATTAGTTATCCACACTCTATTATTTCTATTATAACGATATAATGAAAATAATAGTCTGTACAAATGAGCACAAAGATAATTACTATGACACATGTTAAATTTCAGAGCATTAACTCGATATCTATCAATTGTATGTATGTGCCTGCGCGGTACGTTTGTCGTAGCAATATATTAGACTAAATGTCGCGCAGTGTTCGACGTGCTACAGTTACGGGCTCACTTTGTATTTCCTTACACAAACGCTAGTAAAAAAGATGTACTCATACATGAACTTAACACCTGTGTTCTAGCGAGGTAAAAAAAAGGATGTAGCTATAGTTAATGCTAATTTAAGTATATTGCATTAGAGCTGCAAGAAATCAATTTCAGAATAAACTTCTTCATTGTCGGTAGGCCTTGTTGGATCTTCTGGATTTTCTATTACCTAATGTTAGTACTTCCGGCTCTAATCCGCTGGTTTTTCGTTTTAAAAGAGGTCTCAGACAAGCAAGTTTACTTTCCCAAAGAAACTCCACCAACCGTAGGCGACTGAATCCCGCACGGTTTGAACCTAACAACAAAATAATAAATTAAGCTAATTTTCGCAGATTTTCGCAATTACAGTACAGTATTAATTTAAAGGTACATAAGTGTACTACATCATCAAACAAAAATTAGAGTGAAACAAAACGTACCTACTTTTTTTTGGCACCCTAAGTTATACCAACAAGGAAAAAAATACGACATTTATTTATGTGTTATGTTAAAAATGTCTCTTTAATTAGCCAAACCACGAATTTAAATAAAAAATATGTAAATACATACCTGAAGAAGCAGTTGTCATTGGGACACTAAACAAAAAATTCTAACACTTCGGTGGGTACTTGTAAACCACTGATGAACTCAACTCTGATAGCTGCAAATGCACGCGACTGATACAGTCCGAGCGTTGCTCCTATTTATCGACGTGATTAGCGTTGTATTCGTGGGTACTTGTTTCTCAAAATCAGAATTTGGCGTGACCGACTACCTGGCTTGCCTTTTAACATGTTTACAATTAAATCGAAGAGATAGCTGTTTTAGCCTTAATGAGGCCGTAAGTGCATTTCTAACACTGTGTGTCGCCTTCGGCGTCGCTCGCGTCAATACATGTATGTTAGGTTACATTAGTAACAGTACTTTCTTTCTGGATGAAAGGTAACCCACGTCCATTTCGGTACCCCTAACAACTAGGGTTGCCATCTTTATTTTGAACGAATCAAGTATATTTACTATCTTAGGTAAAACATAAAGTACAAGATCTAAAAATAAAGTATTATTTATTTAACCTGCCTTTATGTTACCATATTATTGTTGATGCTAGTAACATCTAACAAATATTTATTATCAAGGAAGGTCGTAACCAGATCTTAACAATTGGTATATGTCTATATTAAGATAGATAATCAATTAATTGATTTAATTTAAACTGGGGAATCTCTATCGCGTTGCTTTAAGTAAATAACTGAATAAAACCCGTAGAAGTTGACATAGGTATAATAAAGTATTTTCACGTACATTATTTCCCTAATAAAGTATGAAGTAGATACGTTTAGAAATAACGAAATAATGTACAATACTTTATAATAAAGTACGGTTGGCAACCCTATTTACAACGTGTGTGCGAAATTTCATCATGATCGGTCGAGTAGTTAAGGCGTGAAAGCGTAACAAACAAACTCACATTTGCATTTATATTAGCTAGGATTATATTACGTTACAATAAAGGCAGTAAGTTTACATCCTTGCGGAGTTCAGCACATCAGTAGCAGATCTACTTTCTCCCAAGTTTGATATACGTAGGCACCACACGTAGAGAACAGTGGGCGAGTTGGTCGCCATGAAGATGGTTCAACGCGGATCTGCCACTGCCTGTTGTCTGACGTTTTATTAAACCCAAACCCAACTGCGCATACACCACTGGATTAACCAAGACGGTGCGGTGGAAGAGGTGAGATAATTGCACTTATACTATAAGTATCATTCTAATAAGGCGCTTAATAAAGTTGTTAGTCTTGATAATATAACAATTACTTCTCGTCTCGTGTAGAACAGTTCTGTATTCACTTTAAATAACGGAGCAAAGGCAGCAGAGGTGCAGCATAGATGCAGCGACATTACACTCAAGTTGAAAGGACCGCGGTATTGGATTTATTATGCAAATTGCAGTCGCTTTTATACTTTATAACAAGTAAGTGCAAGCTTCTATAGCTGCTTTGTGGATTTGTGGATTTGTTAATACGATAGCGTGGATTTAAGTCGAGTCGCAGTAAAAGATAAAAGTTAAGTAATTCTACGAGAACTAATACGCGGCACACAGTTTTGTTTATTGTGGCCAAAGATCTCATAGTAAGTAGATCGCAAGTAAAAAATATTGGTTTCATTCTAAAAGAGCACTAGTGTATTTAATTTGAGTTGGTGAAGGAAACAGAAGAGCAATACATAGACGTAGTAACTGTAACTAACTCATGTTTTTGTTATACCACACGTAGCCATGTCGCTGGGAGACTATATAAGTATAGTTAATATAGTCTGTACATTACCTACCTACGATAGAAGTGTGACTTATGTTATACTCTAGTAACGAACGTAAACCCGATACTAGTATAATTATTTGGAAAAACATGTAATTTAACATCATAATGTAGCTGCATGACCGTGACGCCTCCGCGCTCACTGCACTACGCTCACACTTTTTGTAATGATCAAATTAATGTTAAAGCAATAATAATAATAATGGCTTTATAGTATGAAGCAAATCTAGAAGAATATCACAGAGAATATTACCTATTATAAGCTTCGACTAAAAGTTAAGAATATAAAGTATCTTATAAATAGTATACATAGGTTATTTTCGCTAGGCAGATATTTATTCTTGAGTGTCGCGTAGCCTTTGGTTAACAAATCCAAAACTGGCTTTGATATGAGACATGTAAAGATCCAAAACCAATGTTTAATCGTTAATGTAAATGTGACGGCAAACTTATAAGATTTTAGTTGGCAAGTATTTATAGTTAATCACGTATCATAGTAATCAAGTTATAGACTCTAAAGAGCATTATTACTAAAACGAGCCAGCAGAATTTCATGAGAAAACACAACAACAGGACAAAACCAAAAGTGGGACGACGCCGTAAAAATGGTCGCTTGTTTGTAAACAAACGCTTCCATAGACAGGCGCGATGGTCTCATTTCCTCGAGCCACCATAGCTTATGTCGTTAAGAAAACTCCCTGTGGTAAAATTAATTCGATGGCAACCATAAGATGTTCGACAAGAGTGTCGATCGACCTAATTAGGCTGTGACCCAATTACTATTTTAAAGCCTCCGTTACGACAAATCGTTTGATTCCGTAGATTAATGTGGCAAGTTTTTTATAGGAATCAATCATTTGTGGGAGATCATAAAATTTACAATTGTGTTTTGATCGTTCAAGACTCAAGTAGACCAACGATATCTTTTTTCCGAACTGCAGAACATCTATCTTTCAGATTTCTCATCTCGTTACACATTTTTTGTGTTTATAACTGTTGAGCGCGTTATACCTCTCGGCCTTCGGCGAGAAACTCTGAAATCTCGTTGTTTATATATTGGAAGAGTGAGATTGAGATACATTATAAAATAGTGGCGTTTCATCCCGTATACCGAACAATGCGAATAATTAGTTAAGGATCTTACCAGAGAAACTGTTTTAAGTATAAGCCATCGGCACTTTAGTTACTTATACGAATGTAGCATTTGTCTCTCCAGAGTTTAAACTTTCTTTTTTATCTCGTTAATACTTTATATGAAATAAAAACAAAACGATCAATTTGCAAGTAAGTTGACCAAACATAGGAATCGATGGCCTAAACTTACGATTTAAAGTGTGGAAAATATTTTCTAAATATATTTTCTAAGCTGAGAGACTTCAGCTGCAGTTACATACAGGACGTAAATCATAAATCAATGCGACAAACGATCGGCACGAAGTAGTGGTATTGGCAAAAGATTCGTACCGTAGCAGAATTTAGAGCATGAACATTGGATAAATGCTGCCGTCTTGTGACTAATATCATAAACGATGATAGACAGAAAGAAAACCGCGAAGAAAAATACGGGCGTAGTATCATTGTTTAAGACAAAAGCAAATGTAATCCCAGATTACACAATTTATATTACAGTGTGGCGTATGATTTAATTATTATTTACAATTACGATATGTCTGTTGGAACCAATAACATAACAAATCTACTTAGATAGACTGAGGGCCTTGTCTATGCCGTTGCGGTGCCGACTTTGGGCATTTGAAACTAAATGTATTGAAATATTAATACTTCTATAAACTAAGGACAAAGAAACGTGTTTCTCGATAGACAAAAGTCACTTTGGCAATACTTCTCTAAAATGTTGTATGAAGCATTTCACACACGCATATCAAAATGTGTATGATTAACAATTACATACGGTATCGATACTTTCACATTCGAGGCTGAACACACACACACACACACACGGATGTGTAACCGATCACTAGATCGTGCGAAATCTTAAGTAATGCGGAAATCGGAAAACTACGTATGACCACTCTATGACTACCGTTACAAGTACAAAGAAAATATGTTTCAATCCCGCCGAGTCCTTTCCTACATCACGTCTATGTTGTATGTCTATGCTTCAAATTGTATCAAATACGGTAACAGGAATCTAAGATTATAGTATAACTACGTTTGGTACTAGTGGATATTATTGTTGGTTTGTTATCGTTCGAACATGTTTACATTTGCAAATTACGAATTCTGTTGATGTTGCGACGCAATAGTGTGCTCCTCTAAGTAGTAGTAGTAGTAGCAGGAATAAGATGCGAGTGTTAAGTTATCACTGGTGACTTACTAAAACGGGAGTTGCACCGGTTGCTTTTATGCACGCACAATACTCGGTAGCTTAGATAAACCATCAGTGCTTCGCTTTACCTACTCATAATTTTGGTATAATACATTTTTACGCTATTTATGGTTTTTGTGCAATATCTCTTCTCCCAAGCCTTTATTATTCCCAAATCACTTGGGATCGGCTTTCTAGTCTAACCGGATTTGACTGGATATCAGCTTTTACACGGAGCGGCTGCCACCTGACCTCCGCAACCCGAAGGCTAACGATACCCTAAGGCTAGACCAGTGTCAGGACATTACAGGGCACTGACTTCCCTATAACGACTGCCATAAATGTTCATGGCAGCCGGGACCGACGGCTTAACGTGCTCTCCGAGGCACGGAGCAGCAATAATTGTCAATCAATACGTATATAATTTCGAAAAGTCATATAGCTTTGTGACGATAATCGCATAGACGCCCGGCGAACGCGGGCGCACGTCACTAGCCACCTCTCGCGACCGTTGGTGCGAGACTATATAAGGAACTCACACCTTCAGCTAAGTGTCCTGATTGTACAAGGACCACGAAGCAAGTCTTTAGCGAACCACGCCCTGACTATAGTTATATAAGTAAAGATTGTCTCTTATTTGTAATCTTAATACATTAAAAGTGTATTTGTTATACCTTCTCTCATTGTACTTTCTAATTATATCTACATTTCTCTTAAAGTAAACCCTAAAGGTTACAGCTTCCAAAAGTCTGAGGTGCGCGACATGGGTTCGAACCCGAGACCCTCTGCATTGCATTCTGTTGGTCTCCCACTGAGCTATTGTGTATTGTTGAGTATATTGTTACGCCCAGTGACATCTCTCGGCATTGTGGGAAAGACTCGGCAGTTCCGTCCAATAATTTATTACACCGCCATCTATTGCCATCTTACGGAACTACGTAGTGTGAGTACGCGAAGGGTATAGAGAACGCTGGCACTTTCTCGAACCATCGTACTGTTTACATACCGGGTATAGCGTTACTAGAAAACTCTAGAAACACTTTACCCGCGTATAAATAGAGCGCACGCGCACCGCCAAGTCAGTTTACAATCGTAAGCGATCAAGTGTTCATCGAAGCGAACGGAAGCGGAAATACTACGGCGTTTGAAGCAGTTACAGTGGAAAAGTGCAGTATAGTGTTGCTGTGTTTTAAATTTAATTGTGTGTTTGAATAAAACGTGTTTTAGTCAGTAATATTGTTTACATTCTTATCCGTCGAACCCAGCACGTAACAATATGTATATATAATATTGTCTTCTGTTTACGCGAATGTTATTCATTGAAATTAAACTACTATATACGGATTTTATCGCGTTGTTTATTTTACACTTTATTACATAATTTAGAAACTGTTACACTACTACCACTACTAGATACTATTAAACTTTACTAATTTTTAAGCTAATTAAAATTATATGTAATCTTAAATATAAATAGATTTAATAGCTTTAATATTTTTTAAATTTAATTTGAATATATGTATATATTTCATGTAATATATGTATGTTATTACTAGCTGACCCGCGCAACTTCGTCTGCTTTACATACGAGAATTTTCTTCGTTTTTGCAACATTTTTCATTGCTGCTCCGCTCCTATTGGTCGTAGCGTAATGTTATATATAGCATATAGCCTTCCTCGATAAATGGGCTATCCAACACTAAAATATTTTTTCAATTCGGACCAGTAGTTCCTGAGATTAGCGCGTTCAAACAAACAAACAAACTCCTCAGCTTTATAATATTAGTATAGATTATTGCTTCGATTGCCACAGGCGCTCATAACGCCGTTTTATTGAGAATACTGACTATGACAAATACTCGGCCTTCTGGAGGAAATTAAAACCTACAATTATAATTTTTCCATGAAATACTAAAAACAAAGTACGAATAAAAATGTAACAAACAGTAGTATAACTGTCTGCTTATAATCCTGCTTGTATACTAATACTATGAAGATCGTGCGACAGGAAAACATTTCTGGCCGCGTAGGAAAGGACGATGACTAGCATATCTTCGTAAACTGTCAAATAATCAGCCGCACACCGTCTGGTACCATTTTATGAATCAATGACCACATAAAATGCATGCTTGTGGGTTCGCAGCAGCGCGATATATGTTTTCGTATTGAAATAATCAATATCTGTAGAAGTCTCTAGAAGTCATAAAGCTACACACTTTCAACTAAAAATATCTGTTTAGTTGTTAAGAAATAATAGGCGACAAATATAATCTTAAAATCTTGACTTATTGATGTGCGACGTCCATTTTACAACCATAATTTACATAAGAGTGTAAAAAGCAAATAAATCTCGAATACAAAAGAGAATATTACGAAAGATCTGAGACATGTTAACGGCTAATCCATTATTAATTTTCTGTACAATAATAAAAGCTATAGGTATGTTACACGTCCTCTTCCACGGCCTGCTACTGATTGCAACTGCTGTCAAATCAGTCGATGCTGTTGTGTGGGGCGCGTTAATAGATCGCGGCCTAGCGCTTGCAGATCGCCCTACTTACTGACTTACTGACGTCGACGCAGACATGCATAAGATTAGATGCATAGTATTTATTTGCTAAGCAATTAGTGGTTTTATAATAATGTAGGTAATTATAGTGAACCAACTTTTTGCCAGTTATTATTTAGTCCCGCCTTATCCAGGGCAGGGAGCGTATTGGCGTGCACATTCTCAGACTCCGTGGTACTATTAAGTATTTCCTAATAGAAAATAACATTGCCTAACTCGGGATCTTACTATTAACAGATTACGATTTATAATACGTTCCTGGTTGCAAAACAGCATTTCAGCAGCCAAGAGCACTTGACTGCAAAAGTTGAATAAATGAGAGAAGATAATAATAAAATGTTCTCATTAACGTTGGTGTGACAATTATTGCGACTATTTCTGCAACCACCACTTTATGTGTTGTGGTCACAAATATAGGCATAGGCCAGTATACATTCTATCACAACAGTCGACAGATACACCATTCTCATGTAACATGCCACTGTTACTTACAAATATGTTGTTTAGAAATAAACGCATTTACTTACAACATGATCGGTCTGGTCTGAATACAAATCTAGGATCAATACAAAACTATATAAGCTGTCTTGTTGAATATTCTCTATAATTGTACTGCTGTTATACTGTATAATTAAACTAAATACTTGTGCTTAAACTAAGTAAATATATGAATTTAAATGGCGCGGCGCGCAGCGTCGCGATTGACGGAGACGGCCTACGAATTTAGTAGACCAATTTAGTCAAATCAATCTTTTAATTTTAGAACTCCCGCACTAAGAGTAATGTTTGTATCGCGGGGTACTTTACAACGTTTAAACAACGGACACAAAAAACACCCAGACTCGGCAGAACCATTTGTGGATCACACAAAGATTTGTCGCGTGTGGGGTCGGGATCGGACCCTCAACACGGCGCGGCGGCATCGGCAGTGGCGAGGCGATCACTTATGACAATATTACAGATTACATTGTCAGGCAACGCTATGTTGTCTAGCAGATACTACGGTGTGTAGTCTGTAATAATTGTATGTGTGTGTATTGTGTAATTCCGCTCCAGTTATATTGATTCAAAACAATTTTTTTTATACATCTAAGATGCCAAACTAGCATACGGCCCACCTGATGGTAAGTGGTCACCGTAGCCTATGGACGCCTGCAATACCAGAGGCATCACTTGCTCGTTGCCGACCCTTTAGAAAAGGAGGAAGTGGGAAGGAGAAGGAGCGGGAAGGGGCAAAAAGGGTAATTGGGCCTCCGGCACTCTCACTCACCGAACGAAACAGTAGGAACACTGCTATTTCACGTCGATATTCTGTGAGAAGGTAGTCCTTCCCCGGTCGAACCGGCCTATTCATGCTGAAATCAGCGAGGCTCTACATTATAACATTGTGGAATAAACAAATACGTATATTTTTTAAACTTCCTCAATTAAAGTTCACGTGCTTCATGGTAGTCGTGGTTATCGAGTTAACGACTTCTCGTGTAAAACCTGAGGGTTAAATAAATATACACTGTTGTAGTGCTAACATATTATATATTTAGAATAAGAGCGAAACCAGTTTCCTCTTAGCACAGTGCACCTAAGGGCAGCGATATTGGAAAATCGTCGCGGTTTTATTGACAGTAAAAGACGTATGTTGATCTAGATTCGCCGGTTTTGTCGAGCTAAGGAGGGTTTACTCGTGTAATTCAATTACTGATTTATATTTATTCAAACAGTGTAGCTTGTAGTTGCCAACCAGAAATCCTCTTCTATAGGCTGTATGTGTAAATTTAGTATTTTCACCTTATGTCCGAAATAAATAAATATACCTATTTGTTTTAATTGTAATGTGTACCTGCGTCCGACCCACTTGTTTGTACACTCAACAAAGATACGATTTAACTAACAGTGTTAACTTTTTATTTTAGCAATAAGACTACTCATAGTAGATTTATCTGTTGAATATAAAACAATCAACAATCCATTGTTATGTAAAATGTAGTCATATAGCTCATACCCACATTATGAAAACTGCGACACTTAGGTGTGTGTGTAGAAAGAATCAAAGAAAGGTGCAATACAAACAAACTACGACTCTATCTGTAAAATATTGTTTAATTTGAATGTGTAACATTCACGTAACCGTAAGACAATATCAGTTAACATACCGTGTAGGTGAGAGATTACCAGCATTAAACTCCAGTTCGGCTATCCTGCCCATTAGTTATCGCTGAGACGATTATATGTACGAGGTACAATAGACTCCGTGCCATTTATAACACTTGGCAGACCACTAATGCAATTGATACATAGGATATTAACACAAAATAATTTATACTGTTCAAAGGAACGGATAAGCAACAAGTACCTAACAGAATGGTGGTGTCACATTAATGATGATGTTATAGGTAGTAACTAAAGTTAATTACAACTATCAAAAATCATCACATATTATAAAACTAAGTCCCCCGCCGAGTCTGTCTGTCTATTCGCAAAAAACTCAAAACCTACTGAACGGATTTTCATGTGGTTTTCACCAATAGACAGGACATTCAGGAGGAAGGTTTAGATGTATAATTTGTTAAGGTTTTGCACAACCCGTGCGAAGTACCTAAATCAATAAAATAATTAGTAGGTCAGTTTTACGATAAACAAAGTAATGTGTTTATGTGCGGACTGAGAATTATTTTCTAGGTGTTATTAAACAATCTACAAGTCTGCATACGTATTATCGCTTTAATCACATAACTAATAGATATTATGCGGCAATCATTCATTTTTAAGTATTTGTGGCCTAATTAACGGCAAGCAAGTTATTTGTCGTGTGGCTGACTATTGCATAAACTTTTTAATCTATAGATCAAATATAAAAAAACAAGCAAGTATAGCTTTCTACAAATATTTGTGTGTACAGTGCACTTTATAATATAATTGAATTGTGTAATAGTCAGTCGACGTATATGTATCGCACACAGGATGTACACATGCCATTAGATTTTCTGAATAGAGGCAATTTAAAAGTTTACGAGTGTCGAGGGTCTATCGCAAAAACTAGCGCCCGGGACCGAGTTTATTGCGACCTTGGCTGTAATCTCGATCTCTTATTACTTTCGGTTTCGTGAATAGCTAATATATAACACGAATATTTCCATGTCAAACTCACAGCACTTCACACTTTAATACCGATCACGGAACACCTGCAGTGCTACTTTAAACATGATGTTATTACTTCACGCTTTACGACATCCATCCTGTCACGACGTTTTCTCATAGCGTTATTTAAAGTAAAGATGCGCGATACGTATCGATATTATGCTGTATCGATACAAAGCAATGCAATATATCGATATTTTGTATCGATACACGACCATACAATACGCATCGATATACCGTATCTCTAGGTAAAGAATATCGAATCTATTTATTTGCTTCAAATTATGATTTGAACCTGTAATATTAAATCCGCTATGTTTTGGTAAGGAGAGATTTATATAAACAAACTTTGTACCGTCAAACTTATTTTGTTGGTTGCTTTATTGACGAGTCGTCTTTGTTTTAAGTAAGTAATATTGCAATAGATATAACTTTCATTTGTTTGTACGACTTTAATACAATTTTTAAGAAAATAAATTCTTTTTCACTGTTCGAACCAATATTTTCTTTTATTTTAAACCATTTAAAAAGTCGATAAATATGGAATGTATCGATACAAAACGTTGCGATATATCGCTGTATCGATACGCTCTGTATCGATACAAAAGATTTTTATACATCTTTAATTTAAAGCACTCGAGGTGATCTGTAACAGAAGCATTTTGCGCTTACCCAAGTAAGTTAGTTACCAACACCACACTATGTATATCGGCCATAGTTATTGATATAATCTACCCCTATCACATAATATTAAAGAATTCGATTTATAGAGGATAGGTGATCTATTTCCCACGAGAGACCGCACGCTTTATGTTATTTGTTTACGGAGTAATACGGAGATACGAGTACAACCGCATCGTAGAGCGAATACAATATATTATGGTTTAAGCAATATAGGCAAGACAAATAACGCCGGATTTATGTACTGTAAAAACTATGGTTTAAATATAAAACTGGCGTTCTTTGACTTAAAATATCAAACGTGCGCGTAAGAGTTAGACTAAACTTAGTGTATCTATACACGAGAGGCAGAGAACGTGTGTGTGGATCCAAACGAATGCATACGAATTGATACAAATCGGAATCTATTTATTATACGTGGCATGTGTTGCATTACGTGTGACGACTTCACTATTGCTGCACCAGAAAATACGTTTGTTTGATTTAAAAACAACCTTTTACATTAGCAATTTAAATATAAGTGCTTCCACATTTTTATCTTGATTGAATCGTTACATTGGTGTATTAACAGAACTAACATATCGACTGACGCAGGGACGCCAAAGCCAGGCGTAGTATAATATTCTGTATCCAGTGTTAGTGAATATTAGTAATAAAAAAAACCTTGCATTGTCACTCTAAATTCGGTTGTCGGTATCTGCTACAAATGATTATGATAAAATAACTTTACTAAAAAGGTAAAATTATCTATTATTCGAGGAGTAGCTACACCATGTTAATGCATGATTTTAAGCGTCCGGAAACTATGATCATGAGTAAAACCTAGCTGTCCAGTATATCTAACTTTCAGCTAGCTCAATGTGGACGTAACATCAACTAGGAGTCAATC
Source organism: Catocala fraxini (assembly GCA_930367265.1). Classification (NCBI taxonomy): domain Eukaryota; kingdom Metazoa; phylum Arthropoda; class Insecta; order Lepidoptera; family Erebidae; genus Catocala; species Catocala fraxini. The sequence continues at coordinate 29,977,076 of OV884028.1, read as the reverse complement.
AGACATCTGCATGCCGTGAGCAAACTCGTGTACACAATCTCGTCCCAACACTGCACACTAGTGCAGACACTCCGCTACAATTTTTGAGCAATTTAATTTGCAGATAAGTGCGCAAGCATGCACCGTCACGTTCTGCAATAATTACAAGGAAGTACGATGAGTACTTTAAAACATAGAGGCAAAAGGCCTACTAAATGAGACAAAGTTAAGTTGGAGTAGAGAAAGGTAATTTTCTTCAATTCTACAACATTGTCATTTAAAATCTCAATTTGAGATACTGTTTTGTGCTCATGGCGAGCAGTTCTTAAATTAAATGTATTCTTTCAGGTTCGTCCAATGACGTGATACCATAAACAAAATTCGGCAGCATTCTATTGTAAAACAAGAGAGAAAGAGAAATAAATAAATATGATGGGATTTCTACTAATTGAACGCATTGGCGTAAGTTATTTATGTAGGAGGTATTTCATGTGCGTGGGTTTTATTAAACGGTGCGAAGCTGGGAAGAGTAAAGTGTGGCTAAGCACATTGACACGTATCAAGTCAGTTTAGGACGATGGACGATGTGTCACAATGTAATAATGGAGAAGGGCGTTGAGCGCAATCTTCCTTCATCTAGCTGTAACTGAAGTGGCTACACAGTTCATCCGTAAATATCCGCAGGGACTAGCAGCCGACACGAAGCCCTGATGGAAATGTAATTGGCGCAATTATGAAAGTAAACGCCAACAGCATTATTTTCTTGGGATTCTTGATCCGTAATTCTGCGATAAGTTAAACAACCTAGTTATTAAAGTCCATTACGACGATCGCAAAATATTTTTAAATTTCCGGTATTTTGCCTTGTTCGCATGCCTTCTTGGCGGTTCACAGAATACCTCCTTTGTTTGCTAGTTAGTCATAGTATTCTGATTTTAGATTAAGATTAACTCTGAATTAAGTGGCATTTTGTCGTAAAGTTCTAGAACCTTTTTGTAATATTAATATCTTTGAGTTGGGGTGTTTCATACAAAGTGTAACAAACGCGTTATTTATAACTAAATGTCACATATATATAGTCATAATATAGTAAACAATGAAAATCAATTTAAATATGGATAATTAATATGAGCGATCAATTAATTTGCATATTTATTTATTTAGTTAAAAAGGTCTTTATATAGAACAGCTGTGTAAATGCACTCTTAGTATATGTGAGCTCCGCGTACATTGTACATCACCCGGCTCCCTTTGGACTTGTTGCCCAGTAGGCTAAGCAGACTGTACGAACTTTACTTGCCATGATCATAGTATATTTTATGTGGTACGTGTATTTTAATTTGAAAACGTACATTTCGTTAATATTGCTGGACAAATGACATGCTCACTTAGACAAATTTTACCAAAGCAATAAATACATGAATGATTGAATTGTCACACGCATTGGAAATGTAAAAAGTGATTTTGACACATATATAAACAATAACACGTTTATATAGGATTTTCTATTTATCGAATAGAAACGTGCAAATAAAAAATACCCGTTTCTAGAATAAACTTCTGTCGCACAAATCTCATCTCGTTTAGCACTAAGCTTTACGTTTATTTTCTTCCAAAATGTTTTGTGTGGTTACATTTTCATCAAGTATCATAATAAAATAACGATACTCATCCGCATGCTGTCTTTTGCACTACATATAATAGCCTCTTCGAGCCTCTAGACGAGTGCAACCACTATCTCCTTATCCGTTTTTTGATAATAAAAAAACATAGCGTTCCTTCGTCGTAATAACATGTAGCAAAAAATATAGTGTGACGTAAGTATAGATCTATAACTATGTCCGAAGTTTAAACACTTACGTACCCAGATTAGTGTCAAGTTACAAGTCTTTTTTAACAGATTTCAAAAAAAGGAGTTTTTCGTATCGACTGTATGTTTACTTCTTTTGTTCTTCTATGTATGTTACCTTATATCTCTTTTCTAAGTGAACTGATTTTGATGATTCTTTTTTTATCTGAAAGCTGGTGCTTTTCGATTGGTCCCATTTAAATTTGATTAAGATCTGACTAGTAGTTTTTAAATAATATTGTCTTCTATTTACGCGAATATTATTCATTGAAATTAAACTGCTATATACGGATTTTATCGCGTTGTTTATTTGACACTTTATTACAAAATTTTTGAAAATTGTTACACTACTACTACTATTAAACTTTACTAATTTTTAAGCTAATTAAATTATTATTAAACTATTTAGATTTAATTTATTTTTACATTTTCCCCGACGTTTCGGTTGCTTTTTAGCAGCCATGGTCACGGGGAGACTAGTAGAGAGGAGACTAGTTTTTAATTTATTCTTAATAATGCGTATTTGGCTACATTGATGATGTTCTCATTTTTGGCAAGAACAAAATAAACAACTGTGTAGGATGGTTTGGAAGCTCTTCGTAGTGTTTCGAGGTAGCCCTATTCTAATTTGGTGATGCTCTGATGAAGATCTTCGGTTTTATACAACGGAATTCTTTGATAAATGAAAAAAGTAAAATAGTAGTAGTAGTAAAAAAAAGTAAATAAAATTTTGTAAATAATAAATAATTTTGTAACTAGTAAATAAAAAAGTAATTGCGTATTCACAAGAATACGCAATTACTTTTTTACTTTTTAGTGCATTTTTGTTTTAGAATATTCTTTCTTGAAGTCGGTTTTCTTTTTTGTTATAATTTTGCTTATTTCCATCACGATATGTCAAATGTAGTAAACTCCGCCTATTTATTTTCTAGTCTTTTATTTCTTAGATATAACCTATATTGTCACAATAAGGTAATTTATAATTAGGTAAATAATGTCGTTTATAACATTACGCATTGTACCTGTGTGTTGGCCTTAGCTTGTATTGTATTGTTGTGAACAACCTGACCGTATGTATGATATCTTGTATTTTTGCCACTTTTGCCAGTCTCCGTACGAGAGCTCAGCTTCTTTGACACTTGCGTGGCGTCGGCCGAAACACCAGACAAGTAGCGGTAGAGTGCACGGACGCCGCAGTAGTTCAAGTGGTCGCCTCGCAACTGCTACTACGCTGATGGTTGTGGTTCGAATCCCACACGGAATAAAAATTTGTGTGCTCCACAAATGATTCTGCCGAGTGTGGATGTTCTTTGTGTGCGTTGTTTGAATGTTTGTAAAACCCCTGAGACACGGGATTTATTCCTAGTACGGACTGATGGGTTGAGGAGTCTTGCATTACACAATTATGGAAATGTTTAAAATGTTGAAGGTCAAAAATATATGTGTAGCAGATTAAATATTATAGAAGCAAGCACGCGTGTGCTAGATAAGACAGGTTTGACTGATAGGAGTAGGTAGACAGCCAAGTCACATCAGTATAACAGTCTAGTTGTATAAGTTAACCACCAGACACGCCTGAGTTCCGCGTCAACATGTAGGTATATTTTCCGCTGCCTAATACACCGTCATAATTTAACACTCATCAGCTACACAATTATTGTCAAAATCTGATGTTTTACAATAGTACATACTATAAGTACTAATAGTTTTAATCTTAAATGAAAGTTTCCAATTTCGATATATTAACCACAATTAATCGCTATTTTACTGTGGTCACCTGTATCCATTAGTTCCGTGTAAATATAAAGCCAACCTGACTAATAGTTACCAATCCGTAAAGCAAACTACTAAGTTCTTAATCAACCACTTTTTATATGTATAAATGACAATTTATAAAGAATACTCGTTTAATCAGAGCATTCCTAGGCGTTAACATAAAAACGTATTCACATAAAATGATTTACGCTTTTTAGGGTGCGCAGATAAGACTAAAACGAAGTAGTTTTTCGGGGTATGTACAGTGGATCTATCAAAGGATTTTGTTAGTAGCAGTATAAGTGTGAGCGCAAATGATCGTGACTTCTCGGAATTAATATATCCGGGTCGAGCAAAGTGCTAATATATTTTTGTTATATGGGTATAAGCAAGGTGAACTTTAGATATGTGACCCTTAAATAATCAAAGGCTCGACTCCTATTACAGAGCATAAGGCGTGGCTGCTGTGGCTATTAACGCACATAGGCTTCATTTGAAGAAAAATAAGCCTTCAAATATGAGGAAGTAACTGAATCAACGATACATCTGAATAACAAGTTATAAGTCTGACACGTTGTTTTAATTATCTACCACAAAAAGGTACCCAAAAATTTTTCTTAATTATTATACCAAACTACCTATCACAATTGCATGCGCTGAAATTCTTATGTTTTCCTGGGCAGCTCACGGTATAAATCGAAACCATACACATACCAATACATAGGAACGAGAGAAAAATAAAATATCTAAAATAAATAAATTGCGTCTATCAATGAATCTAATAGCGGTACGAGATTCGTTTAAGTTGAGACATGGCATGAAAAACGCCAATGTCCTTAACATAACTAAGTAACATTGCTAAGTTTCAGAGATATATATTTTTTCTAAATATCCGGCTGCAAACATTATTATTTTCAAATATTTTTCTTAAAAACTATTAATGCTATCTGAATGGGGATTCGAAATCTTGCATTTCATGTCGGCCTCGATGGCGTAGTGGTTAGTGTAACCAACTGCCACGCCTGAGGTCGCGGGTTCGATACCCGCACAAGTCAAACATTTGTGTGAATGAACATGGATGTTTGTCTTGGTCTGGATGTTTCTATGTATAATATGTATGTATTTACAAAAAAAGTATATAAGTATGTTTATCCATTGTCTAGTTCCCATAGTACAAGCTCTGCTTAGTTTGGGCTAGATGGTGTTGTGTGTATGTGGTAGAATATTATTATTATTATAATTTAAATGATTATATCTAGCAGTTTTCTAATAAAAATGAGGTCTCCGAAAAACAGGTTTCTTAAAACACTGTGCGTCGGTAAGAGTTGATTTGCGAAAAGCATGATAGTGTGCCGCGGCTTACCTACATGTCGACAAACTGTCATTAGTATTTGTGTGAGACGATTAAAGCATGAAGTTTCAATATATGGCTGATTTATGAAGCAAAGGCTTTGCGGAGTAATGAAGAGATCGTTGATCCAACGAATTATTAGGAATTTCGGTGCACCGTAAATATGTAATAATGAGAGTTATTTTTAGAAATAGATATTATATATTATTAATTATATTAATATTAATATTTCTAAAAATAAGACGTAGGTATACCTATACCATGTCCATGATTCAAATGTTTGTAAAGCGATAAGTACTGTGATTGTAGTTCTGAAGCGCAGTTATTCTACAAGACACCAGTCGTGGTAGCGGTTTTAATACCGAATACAGTGTGAGTCTTCATAGAGTGCACATATTAAAACGAGTGAAACTAGACATCATTCCATCGGTAGAAAAATTATAAAAAATCTGAGAATATTCTTCGATTTATACCTAAATTTATATTTTTGTTAGTAGTTATGGACCTTGTACCAAGAAAACTTGTAACTTATAAACCAAGTGGTTAATCGTGTTGAAACAAAAACGATAATAATAGTGAATGTGTAGGCAATACCAACATTACCAACGCAATATCTCAGTTAATGTATGCACAAAAATGCTGCATAAGCAAGTAACAAATGGCATTCTAATATTCACATGTAGAGCACTAGTACAGGTAGTGACAAGATATGTTTAGTGTGACATCACAACATTAACAACAACTCGCACATACTGTACAGTCACTAAGTTGTTGTCTTATGACGTCACACGTGACCTCTTGGTATCAATAATTCATTAATATTTTTTGACATAATATTTATTTGTAGGTATGTAGTCAAAATGCCAATGTTGTTAGTTAGCTACTAACTATTAGCTATGGTTTTATCGATGTTATTTGGATGTTAATCCTAACACGAGTCAACGTGCCTGACAGTTTAGCAGTTTTTGCATAATCATAGCGATACATTGCGATGGCTCACAAGGCCAATGCTTCATAAAATTAATTTCACTTTACTGATTCCATTCATCTACGTAAGAAATAAGTAGGTAATACAAATACTTACCTAATATTGTATCCATTATATTTTAAATATCCGTATGTTTTGTGTGCACACACGAATGTAAGTAGGTAACAATGATCATAAGGTTGTTGAGATTGTTAACAGCGCACAGTTATTATAAACCAACGTAACAGTGTACGTCGTATATAACTGTTGTAACGTTACATCTTGTACGTAACGTTATGACAACGTAACTGTCATTTATGTTCAAAATAGAGGCATTAGTATTTTTAAGATGCGTAACTAATGGTCTCCTAAATTATCAAATAAAAAGATTATGACAATTCCTCTGGTGTTTACCTGTAAATCAATTATTTCCACTTAATCATTACCTTGGAGTAACTTGTATGTATGGTATCGTTCTTGATGCACTCTTATTTGACTAATGCATTCTTTTTATATAAATTCGGTCAATTTCTTTGATCTTTTAGATCGACACTGGTCAAGTGTGATACTGGCGTGTTTACTTTTACAATTAATAATTTTTGACCGCTTTCTTATAACTTTAAGTCGCTAAACGATGAATAACTGTCATGCTACAGTGCTACTTTCCTACCCCGCACATAACTACGCAAACTTCGCTTGTAACTCATACAATCATACTATATTCCATAAAACGACATTTAAAGCGCACTATAAAATAATACGCAGCGGTACCTATGCAAGAAACTGACCGTTTCGTAACCGCGCTTTGTCTCTGAAATGCACACAGAGGCCGTTTTCATACACCCAAATGCATTCGATTAAGAAATAGCGATAAACGACATTGTTTCGTAACACAGGAAGTGTGACGAAACTACATCGTACGTTTTAAAGCTGTCTAACACAGCCAGGCACCTGCACACTACCCGCTGGTGAATTATACAATTGGTTGAATTTAATTTGGGTTAGAGGCGACACGTTTACGTTGATGTCTGTTTTGGACATTTTCAGAAATGTATTGTTTTAAATTGACATACATAGTGCATTACGAAACATTATACTAATTCCCACCTAAACTCAATATTGAGAGATAGGTTGATGACTTACTTTATATAGCATCGGCAAGCAGCAATTGATATCTTTGAAGATGCAATAGTCCATAGGCCACGGCGATTATTACCTTACAAGTTGTAGACTATATATTAGGCTAGCTAGCGGCGTGGAGCGCGTGCGCATCTGCATTTTAAACCAGAACTGCAGGTGTAAACTCTGTTGTTACTTATACTTACAGAACCACCGTAATGCTACTCGCTGAATACACTGGACTAGCGAAATAGCGTTCTTGTTAACATATTTTAAGTCGTTTAAGTTCACATTGTTATTTGTTGACCACGTCATGATTGAGTCCGTGGAATGGTGCGCGAGCATGTCATTGCCGAGTGCAAATAATAAGGCTGTACTTAGTTGGAACGGTTCGTTTCCTGCTACAGCAGGTCGAGGTTACCTGGCATTCCATTACACGCTTTTTTAAGGTATTGATAAAACGGTATTTATTTGAGTTTGTTTGTGTATTATGGTAAGTGACTATGATGATAATTTTTTATTTTTAAAGTTTCTGGTAATTCAATTGGACTATTTCGATCACTTAAAACTTCTTCTCAGTATCGATCGGTTTTTTCTATTATAAAAATAAATAATTATACTTTTACAAATCGCTAAATAACTATTTTATTTTAATCAGGGTTGTGGTTCAATGGCCACATACATATAATTATAATCAAGTGGAAGAACTCTCGTATAAATGACGTAACTAGACATCGATCTCGTGTCGATGACCTAAGCAGCGCCAATCTGACCCTCATGTCGACCAACACTCATCTACCAAGTGCGGCGTGTACGAGTATACAGGGTGATTTTGAAATCGTGTAATTCCTTTTACCCACTCATTCTACTGGCGATATAGAATAAACCTGACCATTTTTTTTATTAGAATTATGTTTTTGGAGAAATTAATGTACGAATTTTTTTCGTGAATTGGTTTCAGATAGCCATATGTTAACCACCCGACACAAACACAATATTTTGTTAACTTAAAAAAATAAAATAACAATAACTGATGAACGTAAATAATAAAGGGCAATAAAAAGGACCGCCCGTTATTATTTACGACATTAATTATTGATATAATATATATTTTAATTAGTAAAAATTTGAAATTGCCTCGGGTGGTTAACATATGGCTATCTAAAACCATTTCACGATAAAAAGGTACATAAATTTTTCCAAAAAAGAAAATATATATATGCTCAAGTTTATTCTATACCACCAGTAGAATGGCGTGGTTAAAAGGAATTACACGATTTCAAAATCACCCTGTATATAACAACATTAGTTTTGTATATACATGTTAGGTAACACGATGTTTATCAGCTCAAATGTATAAATCTTTAGCACAGCTGGCAATTTCTTTCGTAATGAATTAAATGATAAAATATGTAACAAAAATAACTGCTTTATTTGTATTTGGTTCTGTTATGAATGTTATGATGTTACTGCCAATTTGTGACCAACATAACTAGATACAGTTATGTCGAGTAAGTTATAGTTATAAGTAACAATTCTTTAATGCTTATAGTATTTATATGAGCTGCAGAGATTCAAGTTTCAGAGAACATGTAGTGTGTACGAGTGAGGGCATTGTTTCTTTTAACAACCGTGTTGTGTTAAGGTCAGCACTGTAATAACTTGTAAGTAATTTAAACGTAACACTATGGTAGACTTACATATTTAGACACGATTCGTGGTACGACATTTTTTTGTAGAATAATTATATTGCATGATTGAAAGTCGATTAAAATAACAACACCTACATCCTGAAGTAATGAATATAGGTTCTTTTTTAAATTTATTTGTGTGCAATATCCTACATCAACGCGGAAGAAATTCTATAAATAGTGATAATATCACATGCACCTATTATGCAAGTTATTTTAAGGCCAAACTGCACGTATTTAATTAATAACCTGTGACTTTCCAAAGCAGGTATAGTGAAGGAAGTGGATACAGGTACAAATTAAAAATCTTAAGTCGTTGTTTAGTTCACTACAAGTGGACTAAGTGATAATGATAACTGATAACTCAGGGAACTATCCTATGATCTCCCACCCGCCAGCCATTTAATCAGTCCGATGGCGACGCCCTCTGTAGTGCCGGGGCGTCGCGCATCACCCAGGAGTCGTAGACAGCTGGGTGGGTCGCTGAGGTAGTCTCTTCCAGCGGCCCATCCACTACACAAGGCTGCGAGTAGGCACACCGTGGGGTTTTGGTCCGTAGGCCCGAAGTACGGGAGAGCCGGACATAACCCTCTCGCCTCCTCTTGTGGCGAGGGGATATAAATCAGGCGCAATTCCCCACGTAAAAAAAAAAGGGAGCTGTCCTATACGGTTCATGTACGTATGACGTATATCTTCATAGTCATACACACAGTCTTCTTACAGTCAGAAGACCTTTATATATATACATATAGAATATTAGACAACCTGATGAGTAGGAGTTGTATTATGTTGATAAGACACCTCATTGTTAAAATCTAAGGCTATACATTGAAGAGGAACAGTTTTATTCTAGTTGCTACTCTCAATATGTAAAACTTGGATCTGAGCACATTGGATTTATAAGCTACTTAGCAGTGATATTGGCTTTGCTAACATAACAGTACGACAAAAGTCGTCGGTTGTCAAATACTAAGGCGACGCAGTCAATGCTTACAATGTGCCACGTGTCATGTACTACGGGATAACTGCCTCACTAACCTACGTATTTGTTATTGTACATAGCTAGGCATATGGTTTACGTATGCGTCAACCATCTTCTATATCATAAATATAATTATGTATGTGTCACAGATGAATATTTAACACGTTAACTGCTATGTCGAACTATATGTCCGACACTTTTTGTTACATTCAGGCCTTGTCGGACTATATGACCGACAACACATACAAAATCTTAACGTGTCCTTGGTGTCTGGCGGCTATGTTTATTACTCTTTCGGCTATATAGAGTGACCAGCGCCGCGCGGCCCCGTAGAGCACAAAAATCACTGTGTCAATATAACTTTTGTTTACCATTACTCTTGTACACTTTGTGGAAAGTATGAAGTCAAAATAAAAGTAAGGAATTAACTTAGAATGGTTTATTATTAAAAAAATATTCAAAATGTAACATGGAAAATATTATTACACAAAATTATTTATTTTTATGTTACCATAAAAAAAAGAAAATAGAATAAAACTGTTATTCTACAAATTTGTTGTCCAACAAAGTGATCCGCGCGGCGTAGTTATGATAAATTATTACGTTCAGGCTTTGTCGGGCTATATGTGCGACAAGTGTAAATAAATATGATATATAAGTATTTACACTTGTGAATACATATATATTAGGAAGACCTAGGCGAACGTTTCTTGATCAGATCGGAGGCGTTCTGGACAAAGGCCAGGTTAAGAGCACCTTGAACCGACGGGCGTGTATGAGGAATGTGATGAAAGTGAATGAAGCCAGAGAAGTGTGTCAGGATCGTAGCAAATGGAAATCCGTAGTCTCTGCCTACCCCTCTGGGAAACAGGCGTGAATCTATGTATGTACGTATGTTTATATGTATTTATGGCGTATATAATCTATTTAAAGTGAAATAACACTAACTACATATTTTGACATTTTCTAATTTGCACCATTGTGGCAGTTAACGTGTTAACGATTGAATGTGTTCTAGTCAATTGTTTATCTGCTTATTTATAGTATTTGCAAAGGCGAATAATAAAATAAAGTGTGGGCTGTTTCGTCTAAATCGCCACACATATAATGCGTATGCGAATGCGCATCATAATGGCGGCACCAGCAGTTCAAGTCTGCATCTCTGATTTCCCCTGATGTAATTACAAATAGATGAGCGTTTCAGTGGGTAGCATATAGGTAGTAAAAATGTAAATAAGTCAAGTTGCAATAGATGCTATTGCAACTTAGGGTTTCGTGTGGTTCCGTCATTATAACGTCAAAATCGCGGCACCAACGTTTATGTTTTATATATTTTGAACGAACTAGGTAAAAATTTTTTAATTTAAGGTATCAAATAGTATCTATTCAGTAGTATAACAGACATTACGAAATTTCAACATTAAGAGATTGGTCCCGTGAGTTTGACGCTAATGTTTCTCGTGAAATGTTAGGTCGAATGCCATGTGCCCGATCAAACGTCTATCAATTCCCAAAACCCATCTAACTTTACTAATTATAGAGTCGTTCAAAGTTAACGGTATAGTTCTTTATTGACCTCAAGATATGTTTTGATAAATCTACGTTTCAAAGCCACAGTTTTCTAGGTGCAATTTCTCTCAATTGTGTATCTTGTAAACTGAATATTTTATATGGTTCACATCAGAGGATGCCAGCGGTTTTAATATTGCACGCTGAATGCACTCACAGCGCGTATAAACAATATGTTATCGACGAACGACGGCTAAGTTTTATTTGTTGAGAGAAAATTGCACGTACTAACGTCATGTACAAGTAACTGCACATGCTAGATTCTCAGAGCACTACTACTCTGGGAATCTAGCATGTGCATTCCATCAGTAGGCCGCAGCGAAGCTCTACTGCCTCGCTGATTTCAGCATGAATGGGCCGGCTCGACCGGGGAAGGACTACCCTCTCACAGAATATCGACGTGAAATAGCAGTATTCTTACTGTTGTGTTTCGTTCGGTGAGTGAGTGCCGGAGGCTCAATCACCGTCTTTCCCCCTTCCCGCCCCTTCTCCTTCCCACTTCCTTTTTCTCTTTTTCCTTTCTTGGTCGGCAACGCGCAAGTGAGGCCTCTGGTGTTGCAGGCGTCCATAGACTACGGTGACCACTTACCATCAGGTGGACCGTATGCTTGTTTGCCACCACTTTGCTTGTTAGATGTATAAAAAAAGAAAAAAAAAGCGTCACGTTACCCAGGCATCTGTGATAGTGCAACATGTCGTTACAAACGCATATACCTACACATAGATGTGGCTGTAAGAGGAAGCGAGGTTCACGATTTCCACTTTATTACGAACATTGTGTATGGTGGCGGTGAACAATAACTACGACGTAGTGGAAATTCGATCAGTAACGTTAACATTTTAGACATTGTTTCATGGTGAGAGTAAGCCAAGTCCTACAACGCTTTGATGGTGGATGATTCTGATGTGGTTGAAATTACACAACTTCATACGGCTTTTATCGCGTTGTTTTTTTTATAAAACACTTTTATTACATAATTTTGAAACTATAAACTACTATTGTTAAACATTTACACTAGTTACTGTTTACTTATATTTAAGCTATATAAATTATAAAAATATTTAGATTTTTAATTTTATACTTTCCCCGACGTTTCGTTTGTTTTTCAGCAGCCATGTTTAGTGTTTGGTTTTAAGTTTCAAAATTATGTAATAATAGTTTTATAAAAAAAAATTAACATCGCGTTAAATCCGTATTTAAAGTAATTCAGGATCGGGTGAGATCGCGGTCAAACGCAAGCCGATTAGAGTATAAAAAAGTAAAAAAAAAGTAATTTAATTTCAATATATAACATTCGCGTAAACGTAAGTAAGACATTATTATGATTCTAATGGGTTACTAGTTATGTCTAAGAATTTACTATGTATGTGCAGGTACATAGGATTTCCTTTCGAGCATGTTGAATTCAGTAACTAGAGTGGAACTAAAGGTAAGGTCGTATAATCGTCGTCGGTACATAAAAGTATTAGGATAGGTACTATGTTGTATTTTGTACCCAAAGTGCAACTTAAACGTATATTTTTCTTTTTAAGCTAAAAGGTCTATTTAACTTAAACTCGCTTGTTAATTTAGTACTTATAATTTAATTAGTCAGTTTGAGTTGTTGAGTTACTAATATTTTGACTTTAAGGTGTAGTCTAGTCTTTTGTATCACCATTACCTCCATGCGTCATTTTGCGGATTTGGTCTAAAGCTGGCATGCGAACCAGGAATGCGGTAAAATATCATCAGAGCTAAGGTACCTATATCTTCACGTAAGTATCGTATACCATGTTTGGTTCCTAAAATTAATAGGCTTATGTTTAACTTATCACGAGATATAGTAAAATATAACAGTCAAAAATAGTAAATGATCACCAACATTAAAACCGCATTAAGTATATTTAAAGAGATCAAAATAAGTCTATCATACAATGCTTGTAATGTTACTCTACTAACTACTCAAATATTATTTTGGTATTCTACGCATGATTTAAGTGTAGTCGACGCTCGTGTGTCAATATACAAACAATGCGAACGGTTTTGCACCAAAACGATTTCAAATTAATTACATGTCGAGCTTCAAATTAAAGAAATCTCAATAAGCAACAACCGCATCGATACGAGCAGGGAGTTTATAGTTGAAGGTATTGGTATCAATGTTCGGTACAGGCAGCAGTGATGACTTGGCATTCGACTTTAAAATTATACTAATGCTGAATTTATTAAAATATTCCTGCCCACTAGGCATTCTATGGGATATATTTTAGCAACGCAGGTAGCTAATTGTCAGAAATCTTATGAATGTGAAATCCTCGAACTGAACGAAATGAAGATTCGGTCGACTATTGAAACTAAAACTTACTTACTCTAACATTTTACATAAAAATGAATAAGTTTGTAAATATTTATGATTAGGTTTACAGAGAAATTAATTACGGTAAAGAGGATCGTAAACTCTTTTGAGTGCACAGATGGTGTATTGGTTTAATTAGTCGCGTTGCAACTGCCAGTGCGTTGAATGATGTGGGTTCTGTCCCCACACGGCTGCACGGGACAAAACTTGTGTGATCCACAAACAGTTGTTCTAAGTCTGGATGCTCTACGTTCGTTGTTTCAATGTTTGTAAAAATCCCCGCGAACCAGAAATTACGGGAGTTGTCAAAAGTAATGCCTTTGTTATTTTTGAAGACAATTCCCTGTCGTTTTCCGTCTAGTCGTTATACACAACAACGTCAACGTCGGCTAAGCGCAGTTAACTCAATCCCTCGCCTCGCCTCGCTATAAAAGAACTGCCAGTGACAGTATCTAATGGACAGATAAAGACAGCTATATCGTAATTCATGATCATATTAGTTTATAAAACGGTTCTGAGAGTTCGATCAATGTCTTTTATCACATGTAAACATCAATTCGGAAACGATGTCATTAGTTTCAGTAAGTATTCACAAATAAAGTCGAGCGGGGTGCGCTCTATACGCACTCACAATCAATTAAAGTGCATACGAATAAATATCAATGACTTCAAAATCCGAAGAATTCGAATATATATTCATATTGATAATCTGTACCTAGCTCTTGCAATTCCATGAAAATCCTGTTATAGGCATATCTGGAGTTGATCTAAGCATGCTTTGACCACAAGCGAAGAACGGCATACTAATAAGTAATAACACATATCTGTACACTTGGAATGTCGCATACATAATGAAGAATACCTAAGCATAGCATTATGACAATGGGGTACCTAACTTGTATTGTTTAATTTTTATGTTTTATTGAATGAATCGCTGGCTCGCCAGCAGAAGGCGCTCAGACAACAGGTCCAGGAAAAGAGACGCTCTGCTCTCAAGCACAGCGTCTTTTTTCTCTATACAAAGTTTCGCAAACTCTGTTTCTTCCAAGGACTCACAATACGAAGATATTTGGCTACTATCGTCTGTATCTATGTTCTGTATTGACAACTGTTATACTAGGTAAGTAGTAAGTGAGGGCGTAGACCATACCTTACCGGATAAACGGACACAAATACCATCCAGAGTCGAAAATCTATTATAAGGAAAACACGATTTTTATGCTGTCTGACAATCCTCAGACGGGACAAAATGCTCAGTTTTGAGGATTGGCATATCGGTGGCGAGGCGACTAGTGAGGCCATTACGACACCCACACAAACAACGAAGTAATGTGAGCGCAATGTATTGGCCGCCGTAACCTCTTAATCAATGAGTGCCAACTGCTAAATGTTTAGACTTTATAAATTCAATTGAATTTGCTGTTTGTTTGTTTTCTGCTGGTCAACCAATTTTTGCGCAAGCCCTCAAATACATACTGTCTCATATACCGGGCAAACAACAACTACCTCACCGTGCACCAGAAGGCTCGCAAGTCCGTCAGCCCGGGATGGCTGCGATGGTCACCGTCTATGGCAACTTGTAGGTATAATCTTAAATATTCTGACATTTGGTTAAACTTTAGAACATCGTTATGTATATTCGTACAAATTCCTCAGGATAATGATATGTGTTCACGTTAGGACAACATAATAACATTATTGTTAAAATATTTACCGCCACAGTAGGTACACATACTTACTCATTACGTATACAATGAGTTTAGGTTTAATAATAGGTAAATGTTCAATAATAATGAATTTGGTTTGTTTTCATCTGTAACTTACCTCAATAGCTTTAAACTATAAAGAGATTTTTATGATACACTAGATGACCCGGTGTACGTCGTATCACCTATCCTAAAGAATTTTTCTATATTTTCTCACCGTTTAAACCTTCCCTTGATTACGACAAACATTTCAAAACCAAAATAAGCTAAATCCGCCCAGCCGTTCTCGAGTTTTAGCGAGACAAACGAACAGCAATTGATTTTTATATATACTCCGTGAATTTGTAGTCGTTTTGGAACCGAAAACCTTATACTCTATATCAATAATAGAATCGATTAAACTCATTATTTTAATAAAATAAAATGTTGTTTTTTTAGAAACAATAAATTTAATGTCGTTTACGAGAAATGAATGAGAACTCGTAGTAACGCCACTCAATTTCACGTACTACGTTTACCTACGCGTCACTACGATCGATATCATTCATGTTTGACAACTTAAAAACATTCGCCAATAAAAACACAGAAACTGCCGCGCCCGCGCCGCCCACCAATCCCCGCACACTACCCCAGGCGCCGGCAGAGCGAGCGCGAGCGGTTTTTCCCGTCCGACTCTGGTGCAAGCGCGCCCCGCACGCACCCCTTCCCGCCCTTCAGTACTGCAGCAACTCGCGCGCGTAATGGTCGTAACGTAATTATTCATTGTCACGCGAAAATGAGTCGTCAATACGAATATTCTAACGCTGAGTACTTGGCAATGGTACAGCTGTATGCTGTTGCCAATTTCAATTTGGAACAGGCCAGACGCTTATACTCCCAGCCGGAGCATTTGAATGCGCTGCAGCTACGAGGAATTGAAAGTCCTCAAGTGCCATCCACTCCCACTATCTTGGCTGCAACTCAGCGCCTTCTCGACCATGGAGAATTCCGTACGCCGACTCATGCGCATGGCCGAGGACGCCTTAATGACTCCCCGGAGATCGAAGAGGATATTCTGGAGTACTTCGAGCGGGATCCGCGGCGAAGCACGAGAATGGCGGCTCAAGAATTTAATGTTAGCCAATACTTTATATGGAAAACATTAAATACCAATGGGTTACACCCTTATCATTTTCGTCGTGCTCACGTAATAAATAACAATGATGCACCAGCAAGGATCGCCCTATGTGAGTGGTTGTTGAATAATCCGAACGCGAACATACTGTGGACAGATGAGTCATTGTTTACTCGAGTGGGATTGTACAACGTGCACAATGAACATTACTGGACTCTTATAAACCCTCACTTAATACGGGAAGACCACCACCAAGTGAGGTTCAGTGTGAATGTTTGGGCCGGTATTGTAAACGACCATTTAATAGGGCCTGTTTTTATTGAAGGTCATCTAACGGGTAGCTCGTATTTAGAAATGTTACGAACAGTAATAGCCGAGCTATTGGAGGAAGTACCATTATCGATTATACACTATATGTACTACCAGCACGACGGCTGTCCCGCTCATTATGCAAGTTCAGTACGTGCCTTTTTTTTTTTTTTGTTACCCAGGAAAAATGCTTCATGCACTGCCCGCCGGCTAGGGGACGGCACCGGCGGGGGAGTGTGGGACTCCCAGCAAGAGGTGCTGGTATACCCACTAAAAAACCTGGGGTGTTCCCTCTCTCACCCATAAGTTCAGTACGTGCCTACCACAACAATGAGTTTGGCGATAAGTGGATTGGGCGCGGCGGTCCCGTGGCTTGGCCGCCGAGAAGCCCGGACTTAACGCCCCTAGATTTTTACTTGTGGTCGGAAATAAAAAGACTCGTGTATTCTCGTGAACATGAAAGTCGTGACGAGTTACGTAGTGCGATAGTGGACGCATTTGATAAAGTTAAAAGTGATAGAGACACATTAAGAAAACTTAAAGACAATGGTATCAAACGTGCTCGTTTGTGTATTGAAC
Organism: Catocala fraxini; assembly: GCA_930367265.1. Taxonomy (NCBI): domain Eukaryota; kingdom Metazoa; phylum Arthropoda; class Insecta; order Lepidoptera; family Erebidae; genus Catocala; species Catocala fraxini. The sequence continues at coordinate 29,959,770 of OV884028.1, read as the reverse complement.
GTGGCGGACTTCATTTCGAGCAGTTGCTTCGATACAGGGAAGTGTAAATAATTTGTAAATAAACTGTCCATAGATACGTAAGTTGATTATTTTGTAAATAGCTCCAATTTTTTTTTTTTTTTTTTTAAATACGCCTGAAGTACTTAGAGTTCCTTCACCCTGTGATTATTTTTATTACATAATAAATAAAGTTAGCTATTTATCGAAGAGTAATGTTCAGATAAAGTATTTCCGACGGTCCTAAGCCCGTGTAAAGTATGAAGGAGAAATTGGAGTATCCATTTACGTATTAATTGTGATGTTTCACAATGCAGGTTTTTCATAGTAAAAGGAGATAACGCATTGCCTCGTATCAGCTGATTTTGGCTCTATTGAACTGCGATATGCCTATTATCAATTTCGTAGTTATTACATTTACTTAATTTTATTAATACTTGTGTAGTCACTAGTTTTTAAATCGCGCATAGGACTCGGTCGGGATACACGCGGCTCTTTTGCGTCGATCTATGTAGGCATCAGCTGATACACGTAGTTATCGTGCGTCGTTCCTAGTACCTACGCGACTGAGTGGCAACGCCGGCCGCCGCCGACGACGGTTCGCAGCCGCGCGAACACGTGTGCATGCGTTTGTGAATGAATTGTCCGTGCGTTACTACGATCAAACTCGAATAAGTGAAAAATATTATTCATATTCCAACTTTTTTACTATACACAGTACAATTAATTTACTATTTTTTATTGATACTACTGATTATCCTAAGTTACCACGTTTCGGTTACAAAACGACTATAAATTCACGGTGTATAGATATATCACAAAAATATACTTTTTTAAATATTAATCTATATAAGACATTAGTTACTAACATTTGTGTAATTAATGTGTTATGTAGAATTATATAAAATAATTGCTTAATATTTAAAATATAATATAAATCTTGTTTTAAATTGCGAGATAAATGCAGGTAAAAATCTCGAACCAAAGCTAATATTTGCACGCTGCGCGCCGTTTTCTCTAAGTATACTTATAAACAATATAATACTATGCATGCATGTAATTCTGATGACAATCTAATAATCCGGTACCATTGAGAGTTTGAGACAACCTGTTGACGGCCCTGCTCGGTAACAACCACTTGTTTATAAACATACTTCGCTAACAATAAGGAATGTGTTTCTAACCCGCTCGACACGATCGTGTAACAACTATTACCTATATTACAACTGTGTACGAATACGACAAAATAATATAATCATTTGTAATATACCTAGCGCGCTGTTCATTTTGATTTTACTATTACTGGCGGGAATAATGGTCACGGGACGTACAGTTACAGCATTGAGAAATAAACTCTCTTCTCTGTTCTTATTAGTGGCTTTTTTCGTATATCTAAACTAATATTATAAAGAGGAAACATTTGTGTTTTTGTATGTATGTTGGTAATGTTTTCACACAAAAACTACTGGACTGATTTCAAAAATTTTTAACTATTAGAAAGCTGCATCTTCACTGAGTGACATAGGCTATATCACATTATGTAAAAATAAAAATCCTTAATAAAAATGCAATAATATAACTCAAGGTGTGAAAAAATTTGTCATAAATAATGTCATCGCGTGCGCTGCGGAAACTAATGATGATAGAACAAAAAAATGTTCTACAGTATTATAGAACGTGTCAATATCTACAAAAAAGTCCGAGATACCATATGTATTTTTTTAATATATAGCTAACTACACCTATATAGGTGTAGTTAGACTTATTAATTTCTTTAGTTGTAGTTTTATATATTAAAATTAGATAACAAATTAAAAGTAGGTATTGGGTAATAAATTTAAGTCCACGCGGACGAAGTCGCGGGCAACAGCTAGTTTGTTATAAACTTGTAGTGGTTTACCTTACGGGTAGTTGTAGTACTCTGTTATGTAACATAATAATGTTGAACGTAACGAGTATGCTAACTAATAGAAATATTATCTATTTAAGAACATAAACAGCATTTTTAGGAACATTCACGTAGTATTTTAGATACTTCTGAGAACTGCTATAGAAAGGATATTAATACATTTTTGATTTTTAAATAGTAAAATCGGTTTAGTTTGTGAAACAAATATGGCATTATTTTTCGTATTTTATGGAGCAAGTCACAAACCTGTCACGTTGGTAGCGATTCATACAGTCATTGTGTACCTACTTGTGAATACTTCGTTTTGTGAATGACGCACATGATGCACATAAATCTTGCTCGCAGTCGCGGTGCGCCCGCGCACACACAGTTACACAAAGGTATTGTATTGACACAGCCGTAAATTAGACATGATGTGACTAATTCTTTATAGGTAGTTAGCACATTTATTTATTCAAGCGATTTATCGAATAGCACGATAAACGCACGTGTGGTGTGCCGTGTCATTACTGTCGGGGTTAGAAAATACTGCAAAATGTTCCTGATGGTTCTTTTTTCTAGAAAGAAAATATTATCGGCACAGCTAGAAAAGCCAACTTCATTACTGGGGAGACCAGCGTCACAAACAAAAGTACATTGTAATATGGCTAACAAACAGTACAATCGAAATAGACCGTAACATAATTGTAAATTATAAATGGTTTTTGTTTCGATGAAATACGTCGAATTGTGATTCAAAATATTATGATATAATAAAGGTGCTTACCTATTATGTCATATATTATAATAGGCACCTTAGCAAACTTTTAATAAATGTAAGCTATTTAAAAGTTATGAGCAGCGATAGCTCAGTGGGGAGACCAACAGACTGAAATGCAGAGGGTCTCAGGTTCGAACCCACGTCGCGCACCTCCGACTTTCGGATGTTATATGACTTTTCAAAATTATGTGCGTATTGATTGACAATTATCGCCTGCTCTGTGCCTCGGAGAGCACGTTAAGCCGTCGGTCCCGGTTGTCATGAACGTCTATGGCAATCGTTATTGGGAAGTCAGTGCCCTATAATATCCGGACACTGGTCTAGCCTTAGGGTATCGTTAGTCTTCGGGTTGCAGAGGTCAGGTGGCAGCCGCTCCGTGTAAAAACTGATATCCAGTCAAATCCGGTTAGACCAGGAAAAGCCGACCCCAAGTGACTTGAGAATAATAAAGGCTAGGGAGAAGAGAAGAAGAAGCTACTTAAGAGTTCTGCTGTTCGTCGCTAGAGGGTGTTGTCCGATGTTTAAAATTCTAATTAGTTTGATATGTTATTGAAGTTTAGTTGCTTCTCTTCCTTCAACTATGGTTATTATGAGCTAATTACGACGCGCGAGGAACTATTGTTTACTTATTATTATTATTACTACTTACTTTTTATCTTAACTAATCTGTGATATCTTTGTTGGTTTTGCCTTTATCCAGTAGGAGTAGGTACCTATGGTATTTCCTAGGTTATATGACTTATGGGTATTCTAGTAAAGAAAATTATTTTAGTCGATTCATTCTTTCGGCTACAAAATGTTCAAAGTCAATGTCAAAGTAAAAAATCATTTATTTACTTAGGTTACAAAGTAACACTTATGGACGCCAAATGGGTTAGTGAGTGTATTACATTTACTGTATTTACATTTAGTTAGCTGCAAGGTACAGGCAAAAGGTTGAGCCTATAAGAAGATACCTGCAAGAAAGATACTTTAACATTACAAAATAAACACAAAGTATCTTCACATAACTAAATTGACATACATAATAGATAGACCGTACATTGTTTGAATCCTGGATGAAACAAGCAACTAGTTCCATGAGTTTTTATCATTTAAGTAATCATTGATTGAATGATAGCCCTTCCGGATAAGCTGACTTTCAACAGCACTTTTAAATTTGAGTAAAGGTATATTTATAATATCAATCGGTAATTTATTAAAAAAGCGTATACTGAGTCCCGCAAATGAATTGTGAACTTTATGTAAACAATGATACGGACCTACTAACTTATGCTTATTTCTAGTGTTTAAGTTGTGAATATCACTATTCGTATTATATAAGTGAATATTATGTTTTATAATATTGCGACGCAACGGTATTTATTATTCTGGTTCTCTTAATTTGAGGAAGCAGTCAACTATACTTGCGTTAGAGAACGATAAAAAACCTACAAGCAAGGGTCAGCAGTGATCACCTACCAGGAAAAAATGGCTTGTAAATTGTAGCACCTGGCCCGTCTCAGGTAAAATTAAACTTGTCGGCACCACAACGAATTTAATCAAAAGTACGTTGGAGAAGCTGTGACAATGCCGCTACCCTCTTTAAAGAAATAATACTTATCTACACACAGTTATAGGCATAGAAAGAGATGAGTATCACCCACACACAAATTGACATTTCTAAATTGTGAGGTATTTCTCATTCCAATTTAGTAATATTAGGTAAACTTATCAATTATCATTAATTATGATAAACAATAGTTTATTATAAAACTGTACATTATATTGTATATAGATTCTTACGTACCTACCTAAAACGCATTGTTTTTCACTTAAGAAGGGATTGTCATCTTGACATAATTATGGCAATATAACGTGTCATGAAAACGTGTGAAATGTACCTATCCTGTAAAGTAAGTAAAGCATACTAATTTGAACATAATATACTTATTGATATTGATAAATTGACGCAGAAAAAGGATTAGGTAATTGCTAAACATAACCTATTTGTGTTATAATATGAAAAAGTCAGTTGGCATGATTAACAGTAATTTGTTAGCAGTAAATCGTACGGATGAATGAAGGCTGTATTTGTAAAGAAACAACTCGTATTTAAATATATACTATGGTAACATAATAATGTAAGATACACAAGCCATCTGTTATAAACTGTCACTGCTGGGCGTGGTCATCCCTTCAGAATGGTACCTACGTTAGGTATATAGGTCATATTCTATCGCGTCGCGTAGGTGTGATGGCAGATTTCACACGCCTTCGAGAACATTATGGAGATCTCTCGGACATTCAGTTTCCTATGTCAAAGTAAACGACTAGGCATAATAACTGCTGAAGTATAAACAAGAATACTAGGTTCTTGTCAAGCTACAAAGTATATATCCAGGTATAATGGAGTCATTATTATTTATTACTTGCACGTTATGTCCCTGACTAAGTATTGCTGCTCTTTTTTGTTGCGCAGTGTGTAAAGCTGTCTTATACACTATAATGGGGATTCATTTTAATTTAATTAATTAAGGAAATATTCATCACTAACCAGCGTTTTAACATATTTAACCAATTCATAACGCAACAAAAACAAAAAATATTTTCTCACACTTCTCAACGAAAAAACCGATTAGATGATTTTTGTCGAAATTAATTTTGTATTATGAAACTTCTCTAACAATAACTAGATAATTAAAGACTAATTATGTGCATTTTAATGATAGTACGCTATCGCTATACGCTACATATGTTACTGGTTCACAAGATATTTGAACGTTGAGAAACATGTTTATCATTCAATAACACTTATTATACAAATTGGCTACACGGCGGTTTTCCTAAAGTTAATAACGCGCGACTATCGCTCACCTGGCACATTAATGCAAGCGTTCCCGAACATATTTTTGCGACACGTAGTTATGGTGCAAACTTACAACACTCGTTTACATTACACCTACAGTGAACAGATTTTCAAGCCAAAATAAGCTGTACGCGATCGTTATAAGAGCATGCTCGAAGTCGCCACATGGAAACTAGAAAGTATCCAAGCATCGACATCCTTTAGCAGTTCCAAACAATAGCTTGTTTTCGTAATAAACTAACCTTTGGGTGCTGTTATAAAACATAGCCGCCTGTCGCTTCAAGTCATCGGAAACAGAGTTATCTTCGTTCATTTTTCACAACACTGAAAACACTTCGAAATATAGCAGCCGGGTCACTGTGCTGGTACGTTTCGCCACACCATTAGTTGAGTAAATCAAACTTGAGTATTGAACAATAAGGTTCAATTTGGATTGTTAGAGTTCAAAGGTGAATGTTGTTGGTATGTAGAGGGCGGCAAGTCGTTCGACGCCCGCGCCTCTCACTATGAATTGAGTACTGACACGGGCATCGAGTTAGATCGCCCAGACGCCCACTCACGCGGTCTCAACACCCCCCACTAGCGGTCGAGCTACACTGTTACGCGCGGCACGGCATCTCTCAGCCAGCAGCCTTCACGCGTCTCATATTCTAATTGGAAACGGACTACGCTATTTAAAATTTCAATGCATTCTATAAGCAATTGTGTAGAATAACTTATTCATATTATTTACGTGCCTAAACGAGATTGCTACATTTAGTTTATCATAGTTATATATAAACTTGTATTATTATAAAAACAAACAATTGATGCTTGTATATTTTGTAATCGTGCTTTGATGCTTTTGTGGTTAGACCACGGTGCTAAACGGTTAAATTAAATAGTTTCAGGTGTTATAGGAAACTGTTTAACGACCGATATCAATATTATCACAAATCGTCACAATACCGTGTTTACAATGCAATATAGACCTACTCCTGTTTCTATGCGTGCTAGACAAATTGATGACATTTGATATATTTAAAATATCAGCTAATATAAATTGCTTTTAAGGATTTATGACAGAATACCGTACGCCTGCGACTCTGTCGTATGTGCTTTACCCTAGATGCAAAACTTTTTGACGCATTAGTTCAAGTAGTTTCGCGTAGTTACTACTGTTACAAGACACTTGACAGAACCATTGAACTATTTTATTGAACTAGAAACTGATTCTCATTTAGCTACGCGACAAAACAAGGGCCAAACAACTCTGGTCTTACTGCAACACTCAGCTCACAATACTAACTACTAAAATGCTAACACAACACTGACAACACAACTGTGTGACTGTGTCTTTCATTGGGTACTGCCATAATGGAGCTGCACTGGGATTGACTAGCTATGTGATGTCTCCGCATTGGTTTTACTGTATAGTTAACATAACTGATACTGGCGTCAATTAAAATTAATAGCCAATGTGTAATCATGACCTCAGTGTGTTTACTCAGCTGTCGCCAATCAGTGTCGCAGCACACAAGTACAGCTACACAAGTGTCAAGATTTGCTATTCTCTCACACAGTATGCACAGTAGCTATGTTATAATAAATTCGTTTACTTTTTTTTTATAATTAATCATAATTTTGTTATTTATGTTAGGCTGAATCATTATTGTTTGAGACTACCTGACCTGAAGCTCATATAAACAATTTATTATTATTAAAGTGTCAGAGAACAAAAAAAATTTTTATATTTCAATTTATGCATTTTCATTGATTTATGTTTTATATTTTATTTATTTATTCGGATATTAAGAGTACATATAACATGATAGGATATTTTTTTAGAGTATTTTCCACAATAGTTATAGTAATAGGTACTATAACTATAGTGGAAAATTCATGTCATGGGGGATTTTACAAACATTGAAACAAATGAAACAAGTTGATCACATACCTAATTATATGCTGCTTTTAAATAAATTATATAAAATAATAATAAGTAATATAATGTTGACTAATACAGACAATGGACACAAACTGTTATCACAGAGACACAGGCAGGTAGTTTTGTTGGCTCTCAGTATTAACCACACCAACAGTGATAGTTTGTGCAACTGCTATCTCACAAGTTGACACAGCAGCAGGACCTGTTTGTTCTATGAAGCAAACACTTGTTTTTAACCATTACAGATTACAACACTAAGTACAACTTTGTTATCAATGTTTGGTATTGATGTGAATTTTGAGCGATGTTCACCTTTCTACAGACAAATTATCCCTTTTGTAAATGAATATAACTATAATATATATAAATGAATACAATATAAGTATCGGTATAATGCTTGATTCGAAATTACTGTTCTCCCAACACAATGATAGCATCATCAATAAGGCCTCTCGTAATCTTGGTTTTGTAATGCGTACTTGCGAATCATTTAGAAATTGTCATAGCTTAAAGATTATCTATTATGCTTACGTGCGTACCGTTTTGGAGTACTGTAGTCCAAATTGGTCACCTTAATACAGTGTCTTTATTGCGAGAATTGAGAGTTCACCAAAAAGATTTGTAAGATTACTGAACTTCAAATTTAAAAAGTGTCATTCCGTAAACTGTAGACACTATCACCTACTTCCTCTTGCTGATATGCGTATATTGCTTCTACTCTTTGATATATATTTGCGTGGTAGTCTTGATAGTAGTGATCTTCTATTGTGTATACAATTCTGTACTCAAAAGTACTGTACCAGTCACACCTATTTATTTTGTGTACCTTATCATCGCACCAATTATGGCAAAAATGCTGTTATGACACAACTATCTCGCATTTATTCTGAACACTTTATAAGTATTGATATATATTCCAATTATCTAAGGAGACATATCGAAAACAAGTCGCAAATGTGCTCACTAGTGGATAAATGAGATGTTTTTTTATTTTTGTTTCCATTTTTCATTTAATTTCATGTTGTAATGTATAACTATGTATACTTAACTCTGTTTTTCTAGATTTATATATTTATACAAATGTCGTGAAACTCTGTAATTGGCTTAAGATTTTAATGTCATTGCTATAATTCCATGTACACTGTAAAAAAGCTGTTGAGTTTCCTACTAATAAATAAATAAATAGAAGGTGTGTTCATAAAACATTAAGCTGTTTGTTTTTGTCGTGATATTATGCATATTTATTTACTTTATATAAAACCAATTTAAGAATGATATACTATGTTAAATCAGGTAACACTTATTACTTATTTAATAACTAAAATAGGCTGATAATAGGAAATTTGTCATTTAAACAAACATGAATAGATATAATATAATAATATAAAATCATCCATTAATAATATTTATGTCAAAATACAGTGCCACTGCGTCTCAATAGGTTAAGGCTGACTAGACAACATGAGTAGTGTTAGCAAAAGTCCAGAGTCGGACTGACAGAGACTGTGATATTAGAACTGGTATATCTTGAAGAATTCACGTAAAGGTAATCTATGATATAAAAATATCTAATATGTTAACAACAAATCAAAACAAAGGTTATGGATATTACTGCATTGTTTTAGGTATTTAACTATAGTAAATTTTATCTAACACTATATGATTGTTTATCATCTTCTGTACAAAAAGAAAGGTATTTTGTGTTGTTTTAATATTTGATTTAAGAGTTGGGCAAAGTATGTGCCTCAATGGAAAATAAATGTTTCTACTAAGATTTCAAAGTGATAGCAACAAGTGTCAAAACTTTGCTAGGTGTATGGTAAGAAATTCGCTTGTAGTTGTAATTTTTCTAATCATATGGATATTATTGGCAAGAAGTAGCACAGCATGTTATTCAAAAGGAGAATAAAAACGGAATGATTGTGTCCCGTTACTCGCCTTGAGAGTGTTTGCTATTGTGATCCCCTGTATTACATATGTTATTATATATGTTAGCCTTACACCAACACCAACACCAATACATTGTATATTTATAAGTAATGAATATTGTATACCCTTTGATATCATTTTAGAGGATTATCGGTTTGTTTTTGTCAGTGTGTTTGTTTTAATGCTTAGGCTAATGCCTAAGCATTAAAACAAACCGATAATCCTCTAACGGTATTAATATTTGATGTAGACAAATAAAGTTAAATTAAGCAACGTATGTATTGATTATTTACTATAACTTACCCATTGGGACCCAACAACGGAGAATAGGCATAGTTGTATTCTTGTTTCGTCATTATGAACACAATTTACTTTCACTATAACAACTTATACTAGACAGAATAACTATTTTGTATAAAAACCATGATATGTCGCAATTTATAAATATTTATAGTAAACAAAACAAAATGTTGAAGTTGACATTTCAATATAAATTTTGTGAGTAGGCAATTTAATGCTTGTAGATTCTATAGAGTGGCTGAAAAAAGAAACTTTACATTTTATTCAAACTAACTGGTTACTAGCGTAGACGGTAGCGCCACAGCTGATTGCGGATACTTGTACTGCAGTCTCCAGTTCTCACGTTAGGGTTATATTTACGTATGACATTGTGATTAGTATTACCATTACAAAATTTACTCGCGTTCCTTTTAACGTAATTATTATTAGGTACGTAGGTTGGTAATGATAGTTTTTTTTTATGATTACTGTTTAGTAATTCATTTGTTATTACTAATTGTATAATTATGTATAAAATACAAGTCACCTATAATATCGAGTTACAATCTAAAACAATTGCGATGCAAGAATAAATGTATATTTAGCGTAATATTTATCGTTATTGCGGAATTTAACCCATTTTAAAAAGGGAGTAGTTCCTAATTCGTTTGATTCTTATTAGTTTCTTTATTTTATACTAGATTTTGCACGCGGCTTCTCTCACAAGAATTTAGGTTATGTCAATTTAATGCAGTGTCGTCACATATTTTGGTTAAAATTTGATGATAGGCGTCGGATAAAATTTATTTATTAATTACAAATATTAAGATAAATAAATACTTTATTTTTTATTTTTTAATAGGCTTGCGTTTGACCACGACCTCACCTGTTATAAAGTGACGATGCAGTCGACGATGGATCACGCTTGCCTAGAAGATACCTATTCACTCGCGACTTGAAGACACTAAAATTTTACTCATCGGAAACACAGACGTAGCGAGTTCCACTCCTTTGCGGTACTCATTATAAAAGAAATACTTTGACAAATTAGCAACAAAAAGTAATTTACGTGTGTTTTGACTTATTTTAATAGGTCCGGGCTAGCTATTCAATCCGACACTATAATAGTAAAGTAACTAGTCAATTTATTAGAAAAGATGTTTCTATTTAAAGCGTTACGCTAAGCGCAGTGCCAATAGCGAATAAATGTCTGTAAGAACTCACTCCGGTAATTTGAATCTATGGATAAATTATGTCGTTTGCAAAGTACCTATTACCTTTTGCGTGGTTATGCCTAGACTAGTAATTTAGCTTTTTAAACGAGTCAACGTTTGTTATTCTTAAACATAAGTATTTGTAAATCTAGTTACGTCAAAAACTCATTATAAAGCTTGATGTTATTGGCAGCGCTATTGGTCATCGGACTGGTTAATACTTTCTGGCGAAAAAAATGGTAGAATCAACAATGAGTCCCATACGTGCCGTCCCCTAAGCTGTCGGTATATGGTTGACCTAATTCTTCCGCAAGTTATAACCAACTTATTATGGAAAGTCATGGTGTTACATTCTACAGGGATTTGGTTAAGCCGTATGGGCATGGAAGGGCACTTTCGGTCGGCAAAAGGATCGAATCAATCTGCTTGTTTGATGTATACACATCCATTGGTAATCGTACGTCATATTAAATATCCTTTTGACGTTATTCATAGTATTAAATGATAAGCTGTAAAGCGGGTCAACCTTGGATGAACTGCACAGTCTACTACATCTACAAACATCAATGTAACTAGATAGATGATCTTTGTTGTATACAATTCAAAGAGTAAGCGCGGAAAGTTGTATATAGGCTTCCCATAAACGCCTTTAATCGTCATTTTACTACAGGCTGCGCTGTGCTTTCTACGTTATAGCGATGGCGACGGGCCGAGGCAAGCGAGTTTCATCCTCGTACATGACAAGAAACATAACTTTTTTAAATATGTCTATTCAATGTTCTTTCTGTACGATACAGTGACACAGTCAAATGCAGAAACAATTTTAAGTTAAAGCTATTAATATAATTCTAATTAAATATAATAAACAAACAATTTGACTGATATAAATACACTAAATAAAGTTTCACTAGCTACATTTCAATGTCATATTTAATTTCTATACACATAAAATTGAACAATATCAGCTGTAGCGACAAATTAAGCCTATTTTCAGAACAAATAGGGACTTTTATTATATATTAAAAGTTGGAGTAGTACTAATTATTCAGGGCTTGTTTGAGTTTTGACATTGTACGGCCTCAGTGCTCACTCAGTAGCCACGCGGCTCAGAGTAATGTAGCCAATGTAGGAGAGGTCGAACAAATACCTACATATAACTAAAAACGTTTAGTTTATATAATGCGCTTCTTTTTAAGTGGTTCGGTACTAAAATTTTTAAAACGAATCCCTTGCTGTGCGACTTTGTCTATTGAATGCTTGTCGGAAAATTTAGAATGGTTTTATTGCAAATTCTAGAACGACTAAACTATATTGCATATTTTTAAAGGAGCCTGCAAATGACGTAAAAATTTAAAGTACGATAGATAGTTCAAATATAATATCACATGAACAAGCTTTACTTGCACTTATTAAAATATACTTTCATCCTTCTTTGCGTATAGTTTTGGATACCTAATCGAATGTTGTGCTATGTAAGTATGTAGTGTCTCCGTGGCGCAGCGGTAGTGAATGCGACTGCTGTGCATGAGGTCTCGGGTTCGAATTCCGGGTCGGGCCAACAAAAAAAAGCTTTTGGGTTTTTATGTAAAGAAATCTCAATAGCAACCCGGAGTTAGGAAGTTGGCGGTGTTAGACACCCCCGTGCCTCGGAAAGCACGTAAAGCCGTTGGTCCTGCGCCTGATCTCTCTCCGGTCGTGTCGGATTATCCGTCCCATCGGATCATGAGAGTTAGGGAGCAGAGAGTGCACTTGTGTTTGCGCACACACTTGTGCACTATAATATCTCCTGCGCAGATGGCCAGTCTCTGTTAAGACTGGCCGCCGAGGTCGAAATTCGGTCTGGAGGACATTATTATTATTATTATTAAGTATGTAGTGTAGAGTTAGCACGTAGGTAAGTATGGATCCTGGCAGGATCGCCATGTAAAGGACGGTGAAATAAAAGAGTTTGTGCGACGATTAGATATATTGTGTGTCAAATATAAAGTTTTCATGGTTTATTTATATACTTACGTGCTAGCTCTACAATACATGTAGATAAAAAATAACACTCTTCTTGTACGCTATTCATAAATATAACAAATTCAAGTATTTTAATTATATGTTTTGTGTCTTCTTATATGTATAATTATAGAAATTAGGCTACACTTGTAGAGCCGATATTATCTACTATGTATTCACGAATGAAATAATAAATATTTCAATTAACCGCTACCGCGATGTGCAAGTCTATTGTTGTTGTTATTTAGGTCAAATAGATTAAATAACATTGTACTATATAATTTGCCAATTTCATAAATATGTATTTACCTATTAGATACTTGAAACTGTTAGAGTGTTGAACTTAAGATCTACAATGTGTGTTGTACTCATGTTTAATTTGATTCGTGAAAAAAGGACAATGTGTAGACGAATAAAATCGTCCAGTTGTAGCAATAAGAAGTCGCAGAACTCTTTATATATTTGATTAAATGCCAATGAAGTCTGTTAATCAATGCATTCGTTATGACGCGCATACGTATATGGAGAGGCGCTTTCATCAATGGCACCCTTCGCAGTACAATTAACTTATATGTATATCAATATATAGTTGAACAACCTTGTTAAGTTCACTGCATCAGTTTTGGACGAGGAGGTGTTGAGTGTGACACGAGCGAAGGTTAAACTTGATTAAATATTTATCGTTTTGCTGTATATTATATATATTCTGTTCGCTCGTAGTTAGATACTAGTAAGTATATGAATGTGAGGATTTATCATTTATTTAGTATCGGACAACTGTCGGCGGTAATTACGCCGTCATCCATCTTACGGCCATTGAGCAGTGATGGCCGATGTCCTTCGCTGATATACCGATACGTCTTGCTCTCGCCAACCATCCACTTTGGTGTTATTTCAAGGTATGTCGCTGTTTATCTAACAGCTTGATAAGTTCTCCAATTTCGATATAATAGGTACTATCTATGTACTGTGCCAAACATGGCGATTTAAAGTTAATATAGTCAACGTTAATTATGTCGACATGCGAACCAGCATATATTTTTGTAACTAGATACTAAAGATAGATATTTTCTAAAATATATATATTGCTATAAGTCCAACAATACGGCATTCAAAGCTGCATTTTGCCGGATAAAACAAACAGCTAGACAAATATATTAAAAACCATTGTTATAAGTTCAGACCTCGCTAAATAGTCAATCCAATATTTTTCTGAACGTATCCGACATCGTTAATGTACAATGTACACAAGTTAATTACAGATTCTTTATTTTATCATAATTAGTAGGTACAAATATATGTGACGTTTACTATACAGCTGATAACATTAGTAAATTGTAAATACAACGCAAATAAAAAGTGTTCTGCTGCTGCTGTTCACGTAGAATACAGCCTCTGACAATAAACAGGAAAACAAAACACGCCACTTTACATTATTACTACAGCTCTACGCCACCGTGCACTATTACGGTGTATCTTTTCTAGCACTGCACTGATACAATAGCGACGGCAAACTGTTCTTCTCGTCTAACAATGATTTACTCTTGCGTTTTTAGTAGGCGTTTATAAGATTAATATCCTCACAGATAAAGCACAAATCTTCCGAAAAATGCTCATTTATCAACATAAATTCAATACAATTTGTTACCGTGACTTGCGATTACAGTATTGCCTTACCGTGTATGGAAATTACCGACATTTCTTAGAGAGTAACGTGTAAAGTAACGTTATTTTTGCTGTGGCACAGGTTATATAAAATATTACCTCATTATTAGCTCTACCATTTTCCATAAACATAAATCTATGCTAGAGGTAATTATGAAAAAATACATATAATTACCTCTAGCATATTTTGCTCACATGATATATAACGATAGCCATCTGATTTGGTATCTAGATTTAACTGTACCTAATGATAACCTCTAGTTATTATGGTTATACAGTAAAGCATCGCCTACCTTTGCATGCATATGTGCCCAATCCCATACTATCTTTATGAGGACCAATCAATCTTCAAAATTCTGACTTTTGTAATACAGGTACATATAACTAGTTCAGGAGCCAGGGTTTCTATACTTACAATAGCATATCTAACATAGTTTTAAGTCTTTTTAGGGTTCCGTACCTCAAAAGGAAAAACGGAACGCTTGTAGGATCACTTTGTTGTCCGTCCGTTCGTCCGTCTGTCTGTCTGTCAAGACCCTTTATCTCGGGAACCCGTGGAGTTATCGCGTTGAAATTAAAACGATATACTCTGGTCTACAGTATCTTGAGCTTAGAAAAAATCAATATAGTATATAAGTTTATGCCGCAAAAAACATATATTTCGACACTCTCAAGGGAATCAAAATTGATAGGGTATTTTCCATTGACTTAGATTCTAGAACTATGAAATTTTGTCAAGTAATACTACAAGTATAGGAAATATCTGAAAACTATACATTTGTAATTAAATCATAAAAAAACAGTCTATAAGCAAGGACATTCTTTTTAAATTATATGTACCTACTAATTTATACGGAACCCTAGGTGGGTGAACCCGACTCGCACTGGCTCGGATTTTTTTAAATTGTATTATTATGTCATTATTAAACCAAATAAATCTTTTATCATTTAATTACAGTTTTAGTGAATCACTATATTTTAGGTTATACTCATTTGTACTCGTTTAGTTCTACCGTTTATTCGGTTTCATTTATGTAGGTTCGTAATTAGGGTTTGGTCAGATTCTCTCTGGAGGGTCGAGGTGGGATGTTTGAAAGAGAGAATCGTCCAAGCAGGCAGGTAATGACGTCCTGACGATTGACGTCGGGAATTCGTGTACATACATATGTATATAGTACTTGTATATACATACTTATATAAAGTAAGCAGCGAGCAAATTACAAAGTACGAGTCAATTAGTATTTGACCGCTGTTGTCACCCCACTCAACGTGCTGTAGGCCGTAAAGGCGTACTGAAGTTCGCAATTGTTGATCAGTTGCTCCGTTAGTCCAGTGAGCAGGGTATCCCAAGTTTCTTAAGCCTTCAATAAGAAGCACTACAAACGCTGTGCTGTGAGTAAACGGGGTGATCATTCGCGTTGGCAACGTAGTCACTTAATTTTCGTAAATGATTAATTGCATGGCTAGTGTAGCGGTTTAAGTGATTAAAGTTTTCATTACTATATTATATTTAGGTTATAACTTACAGTCGCAGCGATAGTCTAGTGCTACGCAGAAGTATCAGGTTGAATAACAAGGCCCACAGCTCTGACTTTTCGAAATTATATGCGGATAATTTATAGACTCTAGAGATCTGTGTTACTTTTATTTTGATTCAATAAAAATTATTATAGTATTCAAAATATCTAGATCATTAGAATACATACAGTGTGACTACATATGGTTATCTATCCACGTCGTGATTTACAAACATTATCTCTAGGTTAGACCTATATCCATTAACAATATTGTACAATACGCACTAATTGCTATCTTAAGGGACCAATATTAAATCGTATGGCGAAGTGTTTTCTTCAGTGAAGTACCTTTTCATTTCATTATGTTAAAAGCTCCGCGGAATTGACGTTAATTTGTTGGCCATTTCTGCGCCCCCTACCTACAGGAATGTGCTAATAAACATTTTTGCGATGTACTATCAGCTTGTACCTTAACTTTCTTACTTCTAGGCATATGTGAAATGTTAGATAGTCTACAATTAAATATCAAATCACCTTAATTGCTGTACAAATAGTTGTTTGTGTCGGGTGTAGAGACGCCATCATCATGGAGAGTTACGTTAAGCGTCACTCGTGTTTCATTAGCTACATCATATGTTTAGGGCATATTGCCGTTCTTGAGCACAGTATTTAGTCCCAGTGCTGCTGCTGTGTCTCGTACCAGATACAGCGCAGCTAGAATAAAACCACAATCATTATATTAATAATTATGTACTCATGTGATCCCAAGTAGCAGTGATAGCCTCGTGAGAGTGTGGCTCACGGAACGCACCTATAAAATTTCGAAGCCAGATGAGAATTATAGTTGAAAGTCCTTCATAATGTTAAAAAAATTAAAGTTAAATATGAACTCTATCAACCCGCACTGAAAAAGCGTGACGGCCTTACCCTTTTTATATTGATAAGAGTCACTCACTACGAACTATTTTGGTATTACCGACCCGTGGCATTAGTATCAGAGCTATATAACTCGTAAGTCAATATTGTGATTTTAAATTTCTTGTCGTTTTGCAATAAAAGTCACGTGAAAAGCCATTGTACATTTTGCTTAGACGTATATTTGTAACATCGCTGTAGCCTGCCGACTACGGTAAGAGTTAAGTCTGCGCTATCTTTATGTGAGGAGAGTAAAAATGTTCCTCTTGTTTTATTTTAGTTCCGAAATCATTTCATACAAACTAATGTTATATTTGACATTGATATGTTTGAAAATGCCGTCACAAATATTTATAATGCGCACTCACATGCGTCAACATAGGACTGAGACTACAGATTGCTACTTCCTACGATCCCGATACATCTCTTTTGCGTCACTCATTCGCATCGATTTTTTATTGCACGCTCATCGATTTAACTTTGATACTTTTGATCCGGTGTTTATCCGGGACGTGAGGCGCAGAATGGTATTGACGCTTAGCAAGTATGCCAATTATTAATGTTGTAAT
This sequence comes from Catocala fraxini, assembly GCA_930367265.1. Classification (NCBI taxonomy): domain Eukaryota; kingdom Metazoa; phylum Arthropoda; class Insecta; order Lepidoptera; family Erebidae; genus Catocala; species Catocala fraxini. The sequence continues at coordinate 29,942,240 of OV884028.1, read as the reverse complement.
ATATATACCGTGTTTCTTAATAGATTTCCAAAATTATCTAATCATCTTCTAATCTCATGAGTATAGCTCGAGGGCACTAACGCTACACAATATTATTGTATTGTTATTAAAATTTTATATTATATTTGCAAACTATCAAATCGACTTGATCATTGGAACAAAACAGAATTGCACTTTCGTTTACACATTTTACAATCGTCTACCTGAGCGTCTTACATAATTAAGCAACTTTACAAAAGTCTTGACACAAAGTTATCGGCTGATAAAGAAGCCACACTTAAAATAACTTATTGGTCGTAAAGTTAGGAACGTAGAGTTTAGTAGTTAATAGAAACTACTTGTAGGTAAGTGGCTAGGTTTGAGCAAAAGCTTGCTTGTGCCTCAGTTGTGACTCAGCTCTTTTGAGTTACAGTTAAATTGTATACGGTATGTATTGTAGTTTTACATTGACTGACCATACACATGGAAAACAACAATAAATACTTAGTAATATTATCTAATATTATTAAGCTATATTGTAAATTATTAGCTTAGGAACAATTCAAGGTTCACAGTAATATGTAAAATCAATGTAAAAATCTAAAAGCTAGTGTTCGATTTTCGGGCTAAGAAAAGTCTTTCTATTAAGTAATTTTCAGTAATATAATAGATACTGGATTTCATGATCCGCAGTTCCGCATGTAATTATTTATAACCGACTTCAAAAGCAGGAGGAGGTTCTCAATTCAGCTGTATGTTTTTTATATTTTATTATTTGTTTTACCTCTTAACTTTCTTCGAGAGGAACCGATTTGGATGCTTATTATTTTATTTGAAAGCTGGTGCTCTCTATTTGGTCCCATTTAACTTTGAGTCATTCTTAGTTATCGAGTTATCCTGGATAATGCGTATTTGGTTGACTTCGGCCACATTGATAATGTTCAAATATTTGGCAAAAAAAAAAAAAACCACTGTGTAGGATGGTTTGGAAACCTCTGGTAGTGTTTCGAGGTAGCCCCATTCTTATTTGGTGATGTTCTGATGAAGATCTTCGGTTTTATACAACGGGATTCTTTAATAAAGGACAGCAAATCTGCCGTGATTTCTACAATCACATACATATATAGTAAAGTTTAATAGTATAGGGTTATGTGCAACTGTAAAACTCAACAAGGTATACACAAAAAGTAATAACAAAATGATTTCTTTAATACAACTTTTAATATGACGCTGAAGCCTAGGCTCTGGAACTCCGGAATAAAACATATTATCCCAACCGTATTTGGAATTATCACGAGATGCACTATGGCCAAAAATGATTTAAACAGTATATCCCGATCTTTCCTGTCCAAAACATTTTACAAGCTTTTATTTAACTTGCAATGTATGTATGTTTGTTCGGGTGGAATCTTGCAACTCAATTTTGAAGCAGATATTTTTAACCGATTGAGCTGAAATTTTGTATACACGTTCAGTTTGGATGACAATGCATGGTCTATTGTGTGACGTCATTCTAAATCCAACATGGCGGCACACCCAAGATGGCGGACTAGTTATTTTTAATGCACTCCTACAATATAATAATAATAATAAAATAGTTTATTACAGTAAAAAGTTTTACAAATTTCTCTTAAGCTAGGTAAACAAAAATAAAACCATAAACAATTTATATATCAATAAGAGGTCATCGTTGATGACCGTTACTAGTATGAACTGTGTCACAGTCGCCAGCGTCTTCCATCCAGAACGATTTATACACAACAAGTATTGCTCGGTTTTGCAACAGTTACTTTTTAGTTATTAAAAGTATCTTTAAACATAATATGTCTAATCTAAACTTTAATAAATAAAGAAGTATTTAATAATCAAGACCTACACTACCAATAATAAGTGAATGTGCGTGTGTGCGTGTGTGTGTGTGTGTGTGTGTGTTTGTGCGTGTGTGTTTGTGTGTGTGGGGTGCAAATGTGTATGTGGTTGTGCGTAGTTGTCAGCACGCTATACGAGTAATTTTTACGCTTTCAGCATAACTTAAGCTTAAGAGCCATTTGCGAAATGTATTTTTGCATTTTTGTAGAGAAAGTGGATAAATATTATTTACTTTGTTTGCTATGTTGTATAGATGATTACTCATCACATAATATTGGCGCCACGCAAGATCCGTTCTATGTCGCTCCGACCGACAAATTCTGGTTTTGTTTCGTTTCAATATGGGTTTGAACTCAAGACTTTTGTGTTTACGGGTTATTACTGCCATGATAAAAAGCTATCTCACTGTGAGCACCGGACATTCGCTATATACCAGGTCAGTGCTATATCTACGGGGTTTGCCGAGCATTACTTTCAGTATACGGGTATCAAATGAAAGGGCTTGCTAAGAATAACTCGAAAAATAAAGTGACATCACTCTAAATCCAATATGGCTGACTTCTAAAGCTTGAAACTCAATTTAGAAGCAGATATCTTCAATCGTAGTCTCTGCCTACCCCTCTGGGAAACAGGCGTGAATCTATGTATGTATGTATCTTCAACCGATTGAACTGAAATTTTGTATACACATTAAATTTGGATGACAATACATGGTTAGCTGTGTGACGTTATTCTAAATCCAATATGGTGGAACACCCAAGATGGCGGACTAATTATTTTTAATGCATTCCTACAATATGGATATCAAATGAAAGGGCTTGCTCAGAATAAGTCGAAAAATAAAGTGACGTCACTTTAAATCCAATATGGCGGACTTAGTTTTAAATGCTTGCCTTCAAAATGGGTATCAAATAAAAGGACTTACTGAGAAAACGAATGCGAGTTTAAAAAAAATAAGATGCTGAACATAAACTCCGTTGCTCCAATCCGTCTGGAATTTTGGTGTACTAGGGTTTTTGGAGTCCTCGATTATGATATTGAGGTTGAATTGTTCGAGTCTGTAACATCGGTTGGTTAACTTTGACTTGTGTAATTTGGTGAGATAGGCGTCAATAGCATTGGTTTGCAATCTGTCTAGGAGAAGGATAACTCTATAATCAAACCCGAAACTGTGTTTCGTAAGGCACAAGTAAGTTTCAAGCTGAAATAAGTGGTGCATTCCTCCAAACACCCAAGTCAAGGTGAGGCCGTGACAAGGATTGAGTGGCATCAGGGTGTAATATGAATATAGTCACGGCACTGCAGAACGAAGAATGCTGCCAATTATATTATGTCGGGCTTACACAGTACACAAAATGCAGGGTAGTATCGTCGACCATGCCGTTGTATACGTAGGCTCGAAGCTCTTTGCTGATGGTCAAGCATACGTGGCCTTAAATAGGGTAAAATCATTAGAAGGTCTCCTTATGGAAGAGCTAGAGCCGTGCCAGCAACATAGCCCGTGACCATGGCTGCTGAAAAGCAACCGAAACGTCGGGGAAAGTGTAAAAATAAATTAAATCTAAATAGTTTAATAATATTTTAATTAGCTTAAAAATTAGTAAAGTTTAACAGTAGTAGAAGTGTAATAATTTTCAAAATTTTGTAATAAAGTGTCAAACAAACAACGCGATAAAATCCGTATATAGCAGTTTAATTTCAATGAATAATATTCGCGTAAATAGAAGACAATATTAGACTGAGAAATGTGACCAGTGATAACTAAAAAGTAAAAAATAAATTAAAAGTATTGTTATTTTATTGGGGCTGAGTCACCCGCGTCCGTAGGAGAATACCCCGACATTCGTATCTCTACACGTGGCCCCTGGATGGTGCTAATCAGGTGACAACGCCGGTGGTAGGCTGAAGCCGAGGCTGGTAACCACCCATCAACGTAAGTCGTGGCGCCAAGCGGCCTAGCCGTGTTCCGACACGTGAGGCTGGTGTAGCCATTTGAGAGGAAGGGTCGGAATAGTTGCCTACTGTCAGCTGACCGGTTTGACATGGATTGTCTTTGCCGCATCGGAACATTAGTCTCGGAGGGTAGCTGGAGCCGTGGCACGGTGTACCGCTTTGGCCGACCGCAGGTAGTAGGGGGCCCAAGTAACAAGCAAGCTATTTAAGAAAAGCTGCCCCGCCAACTGTCGAAAAATCCCGGACGTACGCCATAGTGCCGGTTGGCGACCGGCTGAGGGGGTCCTATAGATAAGCTCAGCGGTTGACCCAGCGGTCTCCGGGCTAATGTTCCAAAGTTGTGGCGGAGATGACACATGGCTGAGGTAAAGCTGCGGAAGGCCTCATTCCACTACCGTCCTTTTACCTATTCACTCCTCCAATATCATAATGGCAAAAAAGAATAAGAGATGCGTTAAACAGCGGTTGCACTCCCTCTCACATAAAGTGCACCTCGCCAACATCCGAGGTCTGCACTCCAATCTCGTAGCAGTCCACCATCATCTGGAGACTGAAAGACCAGCTCTTTTTTTCTCTCGGAGACGCAGATAGTATATCCGTCGGACGTTGCGTACTTATCATATCCAGGGTTCTCCCTGGAGCACAATTTTAAGGCCTGCGCGGGCATATGCGTGTACGTACCTGATGACATATGCTATCGGCGTCTCCTATGCCTTGAAGACCCCGCTTTTTTCGTCTTATGGATTCTTGTGGACACAGGACTAGAGAAGATTCTCTACGCCTGTATCTACAGGTCGCACAGTGGAGATCAAGAGACAACCAGGCTCACAAAGTACTTAAGTGAGGCGGCGGTTACCACTCAACAAAGGTACCCGACAGCCCAACTAGTGCTACTGAGGGATTTCAATGCCCACCACCAGGAGTGGCTTTTCCCGTACCAGTGCACTGACCATGCTGGGAGAGAAATGCGCAAGCTCGCTGTAGCGTTAAACCTCACCCAAATGGTCCAAGAGGCAACGAGGGTTCCAGATGTTGACGGTCAAAGAGCCAACTGCCTGGACCTTCTGCTAACAACTGACCCAGACCATTACTCCGTGTCGGTAACTGCACCTTTAGGTAGTTCCGACCATAGTCTGGTGAAAATTGTATAAGTCTACTCCCCGCCCGTTAACGGCTTCAGTAGCTTCCAGCGGGTCTGGCGATACAAGTCGGCAGACTGGGATGAGATGCGGTCATTTTTTGCATCTTATCCTTGGCAGCCTACTTGCTTCTCTTCGGGTGATCCTACAGCGTGCGCCGATGCTATCACCGATGTGTTACATCAGGGAATGGAGTATTTTATTCCATTGTCTGATGAACACGTCAAGCAAGGCTCAACCCTGTTTTAGGGCTGAATATGGACGCGCTAAAGCGCTGAAGCACAAAGCTTACCTTGCTTGGGTTAACGCTTGAAATAGTAAGGCTAAGGATTTATCAGACAAGAAGAGAGCCTTTAACAAAGCTGAAAAGTCCTGCAAGAGAACTCTATAAAAAGTTCGATTTGACCACATACCCCGTGTAGGGAATAAACTAGCTTTTTATCCTGCGGGTAGTAAAGCGTTTTGGTCCCTGGCAAAGTCAGTCGAATCGAGTTTCTGCCGTCCCTTACTGCCACCATTGCTGAAATCTGATGGATCTCTGGTTCACACTTCTGAGGATAAGGCGAATTTATTCTGCTCTATCTTTGCAGAATCTTCCTGTCTGAAATCTGCAAGCGTAACACCGCCGTGTCTACCAGCTTGCGAGACCCTCATGTCAGATATACGCATACGTCAGACCGAGGTCCGTAAAACGCTGCAGAATCTAGACGTGAACTAGGCCAGCGGTCCTGATGGTATTCCAGCCATAGTACTGAAGACTTGTGCACCTGTGTTGTCACCGGTGCTGACACGCCTGTATTGCCTCTCCCTGGCAATAGGACAAGTGCCGAACTCTTGGAAGCTTGCTAATGTTCAGTCCGTGCCAAAAAAAGGCAGTCGAGCCGATCCTGCGAACTTCAGACCTATATCAGTTACCTCCATACTCTGTAAGATTATGGAACGTATACTAAACAACCGACTCCTTACATACCTAGAATCAAATAGTCTGCTCAGTGACCGGCAATACGGGTTTCGCCGAAACCGGTCCACTGGAGACCTTCTAATGTATGCAACGCATTTATGGAGCGAGGCCATCGAGAAACACGGCGAAGCATTGGCTGTTTCGCTTGATATCTCAAAGGCCTTCGACAGGGTCTGGTATGATAGCCTTATCAGCAAGCCTCCGTCCTTTGGCCTACCTACTGGACTCTGCGTTTGGATACCAGATTTCCTGAAGAGCCGCTCGATTCGAATAGTCATTGACAGCTACTCGTCCGAACAATAGGCAATTAATGCCGGGGTTCCACAGGGATCAGTACTCTCTGCAATTCTCTTTTTGCTGCATATTAGCGATCTGCTGAAACCCGGTACGTTTGGGTATGTAGACGACAGCACGCTTGTAGAGAGTTACGTCTCCAGCGCTAGGGCCAGTGGAACACAGATACAATTGCTCAGGGAAGCTATGATCGAGCGTATGAACTTAGCCTTGAAGGCAGTCTCATGTCATGTCAGTCACTTAATGTTCAGAATCGAATACTGCAATTAGTACTCCATTTAATATTTCAGAAATTATAGTAGCCATCAAAAACATGAAATCAGGAAAGGCGCCTGGAGTGGATAACATCTCCACTGAACAACTAAAACACCTTGGTCCAATTGCAGTTTCCTGGCTTCTCCATATGTTTAATACCTGCATAGAGACAACAAAAATTGCTACCCTATGGCGAAAGTCTAAAATTATCGCCGTTCTAAAACTCGGAAAACCCCAGATGATGCAAAGAACTTCCGCCCAATTTCTCTCCTGTGTCATACTTTCAAACTCCTAGAGAGAATGTTTCTTAATCGCCTAAGTAAAATTATAGACCCAAAACTGATTCCAGAGCAGGCCGGCTTCAGACCAGGAAAGTCATGTTCCAGTCAAGTTTTAAACTTGACTCAATATATAGAGAACGGATTTGAGGCTGGAGAAGTTACGGGAGTCGTCTTTGTGGACCTGTCAGCAGCATATGATACCGTCAATATACGGAGATTACTTTGGAAGGTTGGAGAGCATAACCAGTGACACCAAATGCGTCTGTGTCCTTAGCAAGCTTCTGCGTAATCGAACTTTTCAAGTGCATATGTTGTCAGATATGAGTAGGTGGCGCCGCCAAAAAAACGGTCTATCGCAGGGCAGTGTGCTCACCCCTACTCTATTCAATATTTATACAAACGACCAACCACGGATTTCGGGCACAAAACAATTCGTTTATGCAGATGACTTGGCGCTCGCGACTCGGGTCAAGACATTTGAGCAGACAGAGACAAGCCTATCAACCGCACTGTTGAACCTCGGTGATTATTACGAAGAAAACAGCCTGAAACCCAATCCGGCAAAAACGCAGTCATGTGCATTCCATCTACGCAATAGATCTGCGAATCGGGCTCTCAACATTTCCTGGCGAGGGATTCCCATTGCTGACTGTAGCCACCCAAACTATTTGGGCATCACCTTAGACCGAACTTTGACCTTCAAAGCTAACTGTGAACATATTAAACAAAAGGTTTCCACTCGAAATAACATACTTCAACGCCTAACATCTTCAAAATGGGGAGCTACGCCTTCTATTTTGCGCACCACAGGACTAGCGTTATGTTTCTCTGCGGGCGAATATGCGTGCCCTGTGCGGCATCGATCGGCCCATGCCAAAAAAGTGGATACAGCTCTCAACGAAACGTGCCGGAAAATTACAGGATGTTTAAAGCCGACTCCGGTAAAGATGCTGTATCCACTAGCAGGTATTGCCCCTTCAGCTGTCCGCAGAGAAGTAGCCACTGCAATCGAAAAATGGAAACAGGAAACTGATCGAAGACACTCAGTATATGGCCAAATTCCAGCTACCAAACGGCTAAAAAGCCGTAACAGTTTCCTCCACACCGTACCTGCAAGTGCCAATGATGCTCCTAAGGCCAGAGGTAACCTGTGGCGCGAAAAATTCTCACTGCCTACCTTTATCACACCGGCGGAAAAGTTACCTCCGGGAGACAAACAGCCATTTTTTTTTTTTTTTTTTCGCATGGGAATGCCTTTGCGCACACCCACTCCTGTCGACACGGCCGGAAAACCGCGCCGGCAACAGTGGGTAGTGTCGGACTCGCCGGATGCCACGGAATACCGACTAAACCTAACTGCGGCGCTCTTCCCATCTATCATGGAGCGCCGGAGGATCTCCGTTCCGAACTCTCTCCGGCACACAGACGTTAGCCTGGCAGGGCTACGACCTTGAAGGGAGACAAACTGCCTTGGCCAACCTGGAAGGCACTCAACAGGTTGCGTACCCAGGTTGGCCGATGTAAAGATGCACAAATGCGAATGCATGTGACTGCGGCGTATCATCACAGACAATGGGTCATCTGTTGTCATGCCCCGTAAGCCCAGAATCGTGCACACTAGCTGACCTGTATCAGGCTAAACCAAATGCAATCCACGTTGCCGAAAACTGGTCAAAAATTATATAAATTGTGTTGCCATCGACACGATAAGTAAGTAAGGCAGTCGCCGATTGGGGTGATGCCAACATAGTTAAGTTCAATGCCTGTAAGACCCAGGCGTGTCTTTTTCCCGCAAAAAAGAGCCCATTCCAACTGGCTCCAACTTTCCGAGATGTATCCGTACCGATAACTAATCGCCTTGAGCTTCTGGGTATGTCATTGACTCCAACCCTTAACTTTGGCTCCTATATTGAGGCCAGAGCTCAACTAGCTGCCAAAAAGCTGGGCATCCTCAGCAAGGTGAGGCAGTATTTCATGCCAGAACATTTGCTTAATTTGTACCAAGCACAGGTTCGATCCTGCATGGAGTACTGTTCTCATCTGTGGGATGGCTCTGCAAAATATCATCTGGAGGCTTTGGAGTCAATTGAGCGGAAGGCCAGGAGACTTATTGGCGATGACCAACTGGTCAACACACGACTCCAAAGCTTGGAGCATCGTCGTTAGAATGCCACTCTCTCGATTTTCTATCAGATACATTTCGGAGAGTGTGCAGAGGAACTGCATTATTTGATTCCCCCTTCCCCATTCTACCATCAGACGACCAGACAATCAGACCAGCGACACATGTACATGGTGGATATACCACATTTATGCACGAAGCGCTTTGCTTTCAATTTTATAATGCGTACCGCTAAGGAGTGGAATTCGCTACCTAAGTCTGTGTTTTCTGATGAGTACAATCTGGGTGTCTTCAAGTCGCGAGTGAATAGGTATCTTCTTGGCAAGCGTGCTCCATCGTCGATTGCATCTTCACTTAAGATCAGGTGAGATCGCGGTCAAAGGCAAGCCTATTAGAGTGTAAAAAAAAGTAAAAATCTTTTTAAAAGAGAAGCTTTTTTTAAATGCGCTTAAAAGAAAAATAAACTTTTACTTTAAAACTTTTACTATCAACTTATAACATCATTACACAATATTTTTATATCATATAAATTTAAATTTTTGAAACTAATTAAATACGAGTACTTAACAGTACTCGTATTTACTTAGTTTAAAAATTTTAATAGTTAAAATCAATCACATCAAGTTATTTAATTCACTTGTTTATCTACACAAGTAAATCTCGCGACAAGCTTTTATCTTTATATAAATAATTCTTCTGTGCATGTGTTTGTAATGAAACTCCTAAACGGCTGGACCGATTTTGATGACATTTTTTGTGTGTTCAAGTCGATTCGAAAATGGTTGGATGGATGTTTGTCTTGGTCTGGGTGTTTCTATGTATAATATGTAAGTATTTACAAAAAGAAAAGTATATACTTTTCTTTTTGTAAAAAGTAAAAGCGCAGATACATATATATGTATGTTTATCTATTTACCTTTATTTATTTTTTTCATGTAAACTCGCATTTTCGAAATCTTATTTATGCGCTCTTCATAAGTCTCTTTTGAAAAGGCCCTGAAGGTAAATTTCCTATTTTGAGATAAGTAAGCGTTTCTCCCTTTCCTCGTTTGTCTCATTTAAACGGCGCTGTCTCATATGAGCAGCGCGTTTATTAGGACTACCCATATTCAGACAAATAAAATCAGTAATCGAACTTCAGATTCACTAAAAACCGAGAAATAAACAAAAATTTTAACAAAAAAGAAAAACGACTTCAATTAAGAATATACTAAAACAAATATCCACTAAAAGTTTAAAATAGTTGCGTATTCTTGTAAATAATTAAATTATTGTTATTTTTGGAGTCGGTGTCAGTCGCCCGCGCCGCGTGCTGCGTCTATGTGTGCATGCCAATCTTATGTTATGATTATAATTAGACATCTCATGTTTAAGTAGCTACAAACCTACCATGGCTGACACCGACACCATTTATAATAATAATTTAATTATTCACAAGAATACTCAATCAATTTTTGACTTTTTAGTGCATTTTTTGTTTTATAATATTCTTTTTAAATGTCAGTTTTCTTTTTTTTATTTTTTTTTTATTATATACTTAGGTTACCGAAACACTTATATTTTAGATACATATAACTAAATAAGATAAAATGTATAAAAATTATCAAATTCTCAAACGCGTCAGCTGTTAAAGAAATTTCTTACTCTAACCGGCGGCGCGGCGCGCAGCGCATTTCAAAGAATGCGATGGTTTGCCAGCAGATGCCTTTTGCATTCACTATTTGTTACTATAAGAATGATGCTCAAGTTTTGACGTAAAACGTCAGGAAAATACCTGAGTACTCGTATATTTATCGTAGGAAAGGCAAATTGTTTCCAACTGTTTTGAACGCATGGGGTATGCAAGTTGTGTCATGTTTTGAAAAGTTTCCTCATGAGGATTAATAATAATAATAATAATAACCCCTCTGGGACAGTCGTTATCTCATCATGAGACTAACGCGATATCGGAGGGCACAGTACACTAGCTTTTAAACTATCACCTTCGCCTTGTGATATAAACAATGTATCACCAGGTTAAATAAAAGCGCACAAACCGCAGGGCAGCTTGTGGCGAGCTGAATGTGAGTGACGACACTGCGGTCCTGAATGTCTCAGAGAGTTGGTTAGGGCCTCGTCCCTAGCTTGCCGTTACTGGTTGATTGGGGTGGAACTATAAGAGTGCCCGTAGGACTCTCAACTCTGGCTTGTCTTGGTCGGCCGGTCAGAGGGAGGCCGCTAGAGCTATATGCTTGGGGGTGGAAATGTCATTTTCAAGGGTATAACTACGGGGAAACCCGCTCCGGGTCTCCGTTGTCACGAGACCCGTGATGGTGAAACCGGCGCCGCACCGCTCGACCCCCCTAGCCACTCGCACCGGTGTTGCCCTCTGCTGCTGGCGTGTATGCCTATAGTTGCTATTTAGGGGGCCCATCTAGTGAGTTGGCGAGTCACCGTCTGCCCACTGCCAACTAAGAGTAGCAAAGGTTAACTTAGTGACATAATCAAACAAGAAAATATAAGTAAGAAATTATAATAACGGGCATACATAAGCAAGTTAAGTAGAATTAATTCAATGCGTGCTTTACGAACGGAATAAAGTAGTAATTATGCCTATTTAGAATAAAGTACTAAAAAAATATATACTTACCTATATAAAAGTTAATAAAAATCTTATCTAATATATGCCTCTTGAGCCTACTGCCGTTCTTTTAACATTTTAATGATGCTACTTTTAAATCTAGGCTTATTAAGCTGCAGTATATCGATATCAGTAAAGTTCTAGTAAGTAGACACTTACAAGAACTTTACTGATATCGATATACTACATCATGCCAGAATTTGTCCTGCACAGCAAATAGGCGTCTGGTGCTTACCTCACGTCCGTGCACTGTATGAGGAACAAGTTAGCACAATCTATTTACCAGTTCAGGGCAATCAAACATGATGCCGCATGCACTGAATAAGGTACCAAGAAGAGTTCTTCTAGATTTTGAGGTTAATACGTCATATTTCTTAAGAAGTTATTGGCATGATATTTTTTTCATAAAGCATCTATACTCCATTGCGCGAAGAAACTTACGTTGCACTTGCTCAATGGCGTCCTTATATTTTGCATAGTGCGGATTCCAAATAGGTACTGCGTATTCCATTTGTGTCCTGATTATGGACTTATATAGATGCAGAAAAGTAGATGGACGACGAAAGTCTCGGGATGCTCTCATTACAAAGCCAAACATTTGATATGCCTTGCTAACTATGTTTTCCACGTGAACATCTAGATTAAGTTAAGCGTCAAGATGCACACCAAGATCAAGAAGACAGGTAACTTTGTTAAGTACGGTATTAGCTAGGCTATAATTGAATTAAATTACAATAATTATTTTAGTAAATGTGATGCTGTGACATTTAGTTAGACTTAACTGTAATTTATTAGGGCAGCAATAGTTAGAGAGTCTTTCAAGATCTTGTTGAAATTCTGTACAGTCAGATACATTATAGATTACTTTGAAAACTGAAACTGAACTGAAAACTTTTAAGTCGTCTACGTATAAAATAAATTTATAATGTTTAAAACATTTATTTATATCATTTATGTATACAATAAACAGCAAAGGCCCAATATTGAGCCTTGTGGGACTCCCGAAGTGACCTTAATAATACTAGAATCAAAACCATTAACGACTACTTTCTGTATTCTGTTTGTTACCTATGAAACCATCGAAGAAGATCACCTCTGATACCATTAAAGGCGATTTTGTTGAGTAATAATGAATGGTCCACATTGTCAAACGCCTTTTGGAAATCAGTATATTTATTTCAATCTATTACCTATTATCAATTTCTTCAAAGAAATGTTTTAAGAATAAAAGGAGATTGCTTATACGTGACCTATCCAGGACAAAGCGGTGCTGTTCATTTATTATAGTGCGACGCAATATTTGATATATATTTTTATGCACGAGGTTTTCAAATAGTTTAGAGAGTGCTGATAAGATAGAAATTGGGCGATAGGTCTCCACATCATTTTTAGACTCATATTTATGTACTTGCATAATATTTGCGCGTTTCCATATATCAGGAAAGACTTCATTCGAAATGCATTTATTAAAGAGTATAAAGATAGGACGGCATATAATATCACAAGAATATTTCAAAAATTATATAACATTTCAAAATAATGATGTATGTATTAAAATTATTTGTGTAAATCACGAGGTTGAATTGACCGAAGTGTATTCCACAGTCTAAAAATGTTTATCACGCGTCGCCTGTATATCTGTAAACTACCACCACGATTCAATGATGATTTCTTAAAATAAATAGGTTTGCAGTATTTTAGAATATTAAAGCTTTTTATGATTTATTCTTATATTTGTTATATTATTTTAATACTCGTTCAGCTCAGTGGGGAGACCAACAGCCTGCAATGCAGAGGGTCTCGGGTTCAAACCCACGTCGCGCATATCTGACTTTCGAAGGTTATATGAGTTTTCGAAATGATGTGCGTATTGATTGACAATTATCGCCTGCTCCGCGCCTCGGCGAGTACGTTAAGCAGTCGGTCCCGGCTGCCATGAACTTCTATGGCAGTCGTTATTGGGAAGTCAGTGCCCTATAATATCCTGACACTGGTTTAGCCTTAGGGTATCGTTAGCCTTTGGGTTGCGGAGGTCAGGTGGCAGCCGCTCCGTGTAAAAACTGATATCCTGTCAAATCTGGTTATACCAGAAAAGCCGACCCGAAGTGACTTGGGAATTTTAATATTCGTTTAGTATGTATGTATCTTATGTGGGGGCCAGCCAGTGCAGACCGGCGACACTTCGACCCAGTGGGATCTTTTGTGTCGACACTCTCCCAATAACGACTGCCATAAATATTCATGGCAGCCGGGAGTGACGGCTTAACGTGCTCTCCGAGGCACGGAGCAGGCGATAATTGTCAATCAATACGTACATAATTTCGAAAAGTCATATAGCTTCCGAAAGTCAGAGGTGCGCGACGTGGGTTCGAAACCGAGACCCTCTGCATTGCAGTCTGTTGGTCTCCCCACTGAGCTATCGCTGCTTCTTTCGTTCAGTAAGTAACCCTTACATGAAAATATAATTAATATTGAAATTTTATGCTCTATCTAAGATTATATTTGGAATCTAAACAGTTTTATATCTTTTAATAAGCATTAATTATACTTGAATGTTTAGGAATTGATCAACGACCATTTTAATACGAGACAGACAGACAGATGTGTTTGCCTTTAAAGTAGTATTAATTAAAAAAAAAAACCTTTATAATATACATATAATACTTTTACTTAAGGATTATTCTTTTGTATTTAAGGATTAATTATTTATTTGTCGTAAAAGTAATTGAAATATTCTACATCAGTTAAACTAGCATTTCGTGTTCTAATACCAGCTCAAATTGTAGGATGATATTTACGCTGCCAATAAATAAAAATTGCAATAATAAAGTAAATATACGCTACACGAATTTGGACATCTCAATTTAGTTTAGAGAGACCTAAGCCATACAGAAACGCTTCACAAGGCGCCGATATTTTATAAATCAAATAGAATGGGCTGTATTTACGAATCTAATATATCTACATTTTAAGAAAATATCTTTTATAAAAATGGCGCTGTTACATCGATGACACGCAAATATCAATTTTATTACAACATCAAGCTTGAGAATCCGCAAAGAGAGAAGCAGATAATTCTTTTTCCTTTTTTTAAATTGGTAGTAGATGTGCCTGGGGTCCGTCTCATAGTAAGCGGTGACCGTCATGCACGTACTACATATCTGAGCTGTGTTTTCTTGATATCACCGAAGTAATTTCAAGGAAACTCAACCAAGCCACTGCCTACTGTAAATAACGTAAGTGCAAACAAGCCCCCAATCGCTGTAGATTATATGGAAAGGGCGAGTGGCATAGGTATGAAAATGTCGGACCGGCAGGAATCGAGGTGTGGTTGTGCCGTCATACTCTTGTGGCAGCTAATGTACTAACATTACACGTAATACAGGTCTCCAATGCTTGTTAATAAGCCGAAGTACAAACACTTTTGGGTTTTTGTCACATTGTGGATCTCTTAGTCAATGGATGAAACATAGAAGTAAAATGTCCGGTAGACGACATCTAATAAGATTTTCTTCTATTTGTATCATGTGCAATCATTTTGTAAAGGAATTACGCCTGCTTGGATATTATGTAGTTGTGATGCTATGCATGCAAAGCAAGTCATTAGTTTCTTCAAATGGAATGGGCAAATAACGATAAAATAAATAATTTAATATAAAAAAAAATCTGCAGTGTATTAAATAAGTTAATAAGAGAAATCAAATGCTTTCATCGATGTACCTAATTTCGCATATTTATGCACTATCTTTGCCCACAGCAATAAAGAAAAGTCTGACAAAATGAGCAATTTTTGGTAATATTTTTTCTAGAGAGTGCGTCTACCGCCCGCTTTGTCCGATCTAGCTGAAAAACATGGCAACCACAGTCATATACATCGTTTGGTTGGGGGCAGGTACCTTCATTATTGACGTTTATTCACATCACGCATCTGGCCTAAGCGGCTTGTGGCGGTAATGTGCAGATTTGCTATTCTCAACAAATGTTTCGCACCATACAACTAGATCATATGATGACACTTTTAATTGCTCATGTTGGTCCGCAGAGGTATTTAAAGAACAATGGTAGAATTTTGTCTAGCGTTTATTTGACGTCCGTAGATTTCATTTCTAGCAAAGAAATTAAATTATTTAACTAAGATTTATCAAATATTCATTCATTTTTCTAAAAGCCGTAAAGCTTATTTATGTTAATAAAAAAATTTGTTCGGGAGAAGTCCAAAACACAGATTTTGTATAGTTTGTATAATTTCGTATTTGTAACAAGTAAGTTAACAATATATGTACATATGTGCGTCGTGCGTACGTTCACAGTGAGGTTAGGCCGGTGGCCGATTGCTCGATTCCGTGCCGGCGCGCGCGTCTCTTCCGCCGGCAGTTTTCCCCTCTCGGTGGTGAGGCGCCCCCCGCGCCTGCAACCAGTTCGGAGCGCGAACATCCTCCACGACGTTGAAGGGATCTTCAAAATTTCTATTCTTTGTTTTCTTTAATCTTAATGTTGGTGTCATCGAAAGTAGTTTCGGATTGGTCTGATGTCCTATTAGATGAAACATCGTGGTCTGGCTCGTTGGCAGAGGTTGGTAGAAGACAAAGTTTGTTTACAGCTCGTCTGATGGCTCCTTTAGTCACGTAGACATCCGCAACTCGGGTGATGCCGTCTCGTCCTGGATAATTTTATTTTGTAACTCTCCCCATTCTCCATTGGAGTGGCATAAGGTTGTCTTCCTTCACGATGACAAGGTCTCCTACTTCAAGGGGCGGACAATTTTTCCTCCATTTGCTTCTTTGTTTGAAGTTCAGCCATGTACTCCCGGCGCCATTGTTCCCAGAATTGCTGCCTGATTTTCTCTATACTTTGGTATCTCTCTGGCCTCTTGATGTTGACAGGCAGTGTTGGTAGTGACACCAATGGTCGACCAATCAGAAAGTGCCCGGGAGTGAGGGGATTTAAGTCCGTGGGATGGGATGAAAGTGGGGTGAGTGGACGAGAATTGAGTATAGCTTCTATTTGTGAAAAAAGTGTTGTCAACTCCTCAAAGGTAAGAAAAGCATTGCCAGCCGCGCGTTTCATTAGGTTTTTTGAGGAACGGACTCCGCTCTCCCAAATACCTCCCAAGTGGGGTGAGTAGGCCGGGATAAAAATGAATTTAATTCCTTCATTTGCTGCGACGTCTGAGACTGACAGACGACTGGACCGTAATATTTTGCTCAACTCATTATTTGTGATAGATAATATTAGGCTTACCGCGACGCGATATAAACCTGCGTAGACACAAAATAAAACTAGAAGTTGAGAGGTCACTGACCACTTCCAGATGCAAGGCTTTTACTGATAAATAAGCAAACACACATAAATAGGCTTTCGTGACACGGTTACCTTTGCCTTTTTTGGAAGCTATCATAAAAGGGCCTGCAAAATCGACCCCGCAGGAATTAAAAGGAAAATTCTCATTAACTCTGGCGAACAGTATTTTAAATGACGTATTTACGAATTACGAATTACCTTCAAAATGTGAACCATACAAGTAGGGGTGTAAGTACATGTAGTATTCTATAGTTATCTGTATCGATTAGATTAAACGAATGATCGATATGGATTAATTGACTTTGTTTGAATCTTTATTAATATGCACTGTAATTCTTCTATTTTTAATTAAACTGATGGTAAAAATTTTTGTTTGATTATTACGATAATTGTTATATTCGTGCACAGTTCGTAACCTAAACAATTCAAACCACAATATCTAATTTTTTCGGCTTTCCCAAGTGAAAATAGTTTCACTTATAGAGTCTGGAACTAACGCCGAATCTTTTGACATATTTTTCATTACAGGACGCTGCCATTTGATCCCAGATTTTTTTTAGTATGGAGACCTACTGTTGTTCTTTAGGTAACTATAAGGTAATTTGAATATAAGAGCTAATTCAAACGTGAATTATCCCAATAGCGTGAAGAAGTTATTCACCTATCTGAGATTGACCACTCCAAACATTACGCAAGCTTATAGAACGTTTCCTGTGTAACTCCTTGTAGGTACGGTGTCTTTTTCATTGTCTGGGCTGTCAGACAAGCGTCCGTATGCGATCCACATTGCGATGTTATCGTATTCATTATTAACTTGGTTAATAGATAATGTGTCTGCATCGCAACATTTCATATCTTACGGGTAAGATTGGATACAACGTATGTGTAATATAACATTTTCATATAATTGAAATTACACTACTATATACGGATTAAATTTTATTAATTTTAAGCTAATTAAATTATTATTAAAACTATTAAAACTATTTATATTTAAGTAGTAGTAGTAGTGTAACAGTTTTCAAAATTATTTCAAAGTGTCAAATAAATAATGCGATGAAATCCGTATATAGTAGTTTAATTTCAATGAATAACATTTGTGTAAACAGAAGACAATTTTTTTTTATACCACCACGTCGGCAGACATGCGTACGGCCCACCTGATGGTAAGTGGTCACGGTAGCCTATAGACCGACGCCTGCAACACCAGAGGCATCACTTGCGCGTTGCTCACCCTTTAGCAATAAAAGGAAGTGGGAAGGAAAAGGAGCGGGAAGGGGGCAAGAGGGTAATTGGGCCTTCGGCACTCTTACTCACCGAACGAAACACAACAGTAAGAATACTGCTATTTTACGTCGATATTCTGTGAGAGGTTAGTCCTTCCCCGGTCGAGACGGCTTCATGCTGAAATCAGCGAGGCTCTACTACACTAAAATCATATAATTCAACATCGCCATACATTTTCACATTGTGCCTAACCTTCTCACGTACACTGTGCTTAACGTAACAACACCATAAACCCCATTATTATTGTTCGTTTCGCTATGTATCGACTACTTTCTATCGAGGTCGAACACATTTCGACCCTCATTATGTTCGCGGGGAGCGATTCCAGCGAGCCTGATATGGCCACCGACACTCGGGAAAAAATCTACACAGCCTACTTCCGATATTACATATCGATAGAACGAGAAGGGAAATCTGAGATGAAGAATAATCTTTCTGGTTCTGAACTTGCTCATAACGTTAAAGGAAGCTGTAGTGATAGGTACTCAATCTGAACTAATAAACACGTTGGTCGCATGAGGAAGTATATCTACTGACGATGCATTCATTGTAAACGCATCACTATAAAGAAGTAGAATATGTCTATTTAAATGAAAATGTTCTACATATCGAAAGCAACGCTATCCTTAATATAATAATGTCAGCACTGTATTAGACTGTCCTTTGCTGGGCACGAACCTCTCGTCAGTGTGAGCAGGGTTAGGGCATAGTCCACCACGCTGGCCCAGTGCGGCTGGGTAGATTTCACATATTATCTTCGAGAACATTATGGAGAACTCTCAACTATACAAGTTTCCATACGATGTTTTCCTTCACCGTTAAAGCGAGCGATAATTAAGTAATATTTTATGTTTACGCGAATCTTATTCATTGAAATTAAACTACTATATACGGATTTTATCGCGTTGTTTATTTTACACTTTATTACATAATTTAGAAACTGTTACACTACTACTACTAGATACTATTAAACTTTACTAATTTTTAAGCTAATTAAATTATTAAAACTATTGACACTATTTATATTTAAGTTTACACATTTAATTAGCTTAAAAATTAGTAAAGTTTAATAGTATCTAGTAGTAGTAGTGTAACAGTTTCTAAACTGTGTAATAAAGTGTAAAATAAACAACGCGATTAAATCCGTATCCTTCTTCTCCCTTAGCCTTTATTATTCCCAAATCACTTGGGGTCGGCTTTTCTAGTCTAACCTGATTTGACTAGATATCAGTTTTTACACGGAGCGGCTGCCACCTGACCTCCGCAACCCGAAGGCCAACGATACCTTAAGGCTAGACCAGTGTCAGAATATTAGAGGGTACTGACTCTCCCAATAACGACTGGCACAGATGTTCATGGCAGCCGGGACCGACGGCTTAACGTGCTCTCCGAGGCACGGAGCAGGCGATAATTGTCAATCAATACGCACATAATTTCGAAACGTCATATAAATTCCGAAAATAAGAGGTGCGCGACGTGGGTTCGAACCCGAGACCCTTGTGCATTGCAGTCTGTTGGTCTTCCCACTGAGCTATTGCTGCGTATTAATTTCAATGATAATTAAGTATTTGATACGCACATAATTTCGAAAAGTCAGAGATGCGTGCCTTGAGATCGAACTGAACCGAACGGTATCGGTATCGCTACCGCTATCGCTGCTGGGTTCTATGTTTAATGACATCCCATGCGTGAGTAGTGGCAGATCAAAACTTATTAGTGTTTAGGTACGTCAAATAAATTATGATATATGTTGCCTTATAAAATAGATGTTATTGTTTATAAGAGAGAGTTAAATAAATAAGAGAGGTTCCTCTCCTTAGATTGCAACTGTTCCACTTGTCTCTCTTGAAGCTGTTCTACAAGGCTACGCTTTCAACTATTCATAACTAGAATACTTAACCTAGTTTTTTTATTTAAAAAGTACTAAGTCATTCTTTGAAGCTAAACAGTAATTACCTCGCCGGTGACTGCGTGCCAAAATCAAGTTTTAGGAACCGTTTAGACTAAGCAAATAGATTGTGGCGTATAGTTCACCGGCTCATCTTAAGTTACACGTAGTCGACTGACGACTGTAATTATGTAAAATCATGTATATGTTTTGTTAACATGCTATTCCATTTCCATTTAATTGTTTATTGCCTACGAATAATAGAAATTAACAAAACAAATTAAAAAGCCACTCATCATTACAGGAATGATAAATGGATATTTAATTTATTAAGATAGCTTATACATTTATTCGATAGATATTTATAAAGATAGCTTGTGATTTAGCATGATTAACTACCAACGCAAACGATTATTTTTGGTAAAGAATCCTATCCTATTTCAAAGCGAATTTCATAGTCGCAGGTAGCTAGCATAAACGCCGAAAATGCAATTGTTAAATCTTAGTGAGATATTTTTTTATTCAAAATGTTATCAAGTGTGAAATTTTTGCGATTAATGTAAGAGCGCCCGATCACGCTGCACTGTAAAACTGAACAAAGAGTCTGCTTAATACAGACTTATTCTCATATTTAATTCACTTGCTCCAGCTTTTCCGCAATTTCCTACGTGCCGTCACAGACAAAGACAGTACGTGTATGTTTTTATGGACTTGCTGGCAACATTACACCGTGTTTAACTGTGTACCTACGTGCATGTACTACACACCTACACACTCAAAGGGATTTCATGTACTTTGACGACAGTACTTTGTAATGATAATTTAATCTGTTACTTTATTAATGATCTGGGGGTCTACCGTGAAACGCGTTATACGCAATTGCGTACGTTCGTTCGTGCTTATTCTTACCATGAAACATCATTCGCGCCGACATTCGTCATGAATATCGTCGTATGACATTTGTACGTCCTAAAAAATCCGAAGTGTTTTCATGGTAGGTATATGCTTATTATTTCTTTCGTAATTCGTTTCGGCACGTCATTGCGTAAAAACATTTTCACGGTAGACACGCTGGTTCGTGTCGTTCGTGTTTAAAATTTAAAATTAAAACTATTTCTCTCGTAATGTTATGTCTAAGATATTAACTTTGCCATTTCTTTTTATGATCTAACATCACAAACATGTACCTATATACGTTTTGTAAATTTTAAATTGCGTCGGATACGATTGTTTCAACAACACTACATACAGAGAGGCACGGGCTGTCTTGACTACTTATCAGGTTGAGCATATCTAAACTCGAATATCATTCGAAAGACATTGTGAACATAAAGGTTTTATTTATTCACTCAGTGGTTATGGCAAATATTAGCTTTAGTCATCCGTCTACTTAACAGTATAGTAATTTAGAGCATTCGTATCGCATAAAACAATCTGCCATTAACTAATGTAGGGTTGAAAAGTTGTATTTAGAAAGCATTTGGTATTAATACCAACGTGACATTTTTAACAGATCTAACAAACCGTCACTTCCTGTAATCTTAAAACAAACGGGGTAAGTGAGTCAGTTGCGAGCCGCAGCCTATTTAAACATGGCGCGATCCAAATGTCCGCACATTTACATATTCAATTAACTTTTTACATGGAGTCAAGGGGAATGGTTTTTACGCCTCTAAGAGGGTCGTTTGTGAACACTTTTATGGCAGATATTTACTTTTTATGCATCAGCTGAGTTATTAAGAGTTACTTAGTAAAATGTTCTGTGGCAATTTATATTGTGGTGAGCACAAGAACATTCTTTTTTATTTTTGGTTACACAATTTTGTATTTGTGCGGGTTAGTGTCGGTTTTCTGCCACGAAGTGTGACGCCTGCATTACCCAAAGGATCAGACAAAGCTTGGCGGGTTAGGCTTTATGGTGTTTAAATTATTTTTTGGACGCATTAGTTTGTTACACAAATAGATGATACTATTGCAAAACTTTGTATACACTTTATAGACGTAGGGACACACACACATACATACTATTTAAGTGCACGTGCATGGTTGTGTGAGTGCAGAGTGTCGTCTTCACGATTCCCCGTCTTCCCCATTTTTATATAGCCAGTCCGTTTCAATTGTTTGTTATGTTACGTTTACGTAATAGGGAAAATAATTATAAGTGAATATTGTGGTCCTTGAATACACATATAAATTTCGATATTGTTCTTCTTTTATTTTATCTCTTTCGAATCGGACTTAACTGGACAATAACCCTAAATTGGTGACCCCGACATGATCGTCAAGGCCACAGCGTTTAGACTATGTAAAAATTACGACCAGTGTTCCCCACGGCGTGCAATTACCATCCGCAGATATTATGGCCGTGACACTGTCCTCACGGATACCAGAATTTTGGGTAGACCAACCACGGGTATGTTTAATCCGCGTCGAGGCCATCCTGGCTCCGCAGAATAGTCGGGCAAGTTCCAAGCTTTGAAGACCAAAATGTTGACGCTGTTTGACGATTCTACAAATAGACAAATAGAGAAACTCATAGGTGAGATGGATCTTGGTGATCAGAAGCCGTCACAACTCCTCCACCGAATGAGAGACTTAGCGTGCGATAAGATTCCCGACGACACGTTGTGCGTGCTATGGCAAGGACATTTACCGACGATAGTACGAGCAGTGTTGACTGTTTCGGAGACAAGAGGACTTGAAAACTTAGCGGTGATCGCGGATAATGCTGCGGAAGCCACACGCGTTTCGCAAGTCCCTGAGGTATCGCAGAAGCCCACCTCAGCAAATAACCAACCCAACGTTACGCAAGAAATAGCGCAGTTGACTGTTGAACTTCAAAGATAAGTGCAAAGTTGACAAACATGGAGCGTAGTAGGTCAAGGTAAAAAGCGCGTGACCTGAGACGTTCTTCAAGGTCGGCATCGAGATATCGTACTTCAGAGTCGCCAGACTGGCTGTGCAGTTATCATTTCCGGCACCGCCATAGAGCTCATCGCTGTGTACCAGACAAAATGAAAGAATGAATGATTTCTTTACCTCCTTGCGCGTGGAAGCCAAGGGATAATAGCAAAAAAGATGCTGCCAGTCCGTCGCAGTCGGGAAACTAGTTAGTGAGATACAGCTTTCGGCTGAGGTCTGTGCCGTGATACCCTGCAGCCGCCTAGCAGTCATGGACTACAACTCCGGCTTACGTTTCCTCGTCGACACCGGCGCGAATGTAGCTACCGTGTACAAAAATACTTTTTAAAAATTTACAGTGCTTCGATTACAAATTGTGTGCTGCTAACGGTACGGAAATGGCCACCTATGCCTAAGACAATAGTGTTAGACCTTAAGCTTCGTAGGCCGTACCGTTGGAAGTTTATGATAGCCGATGTACGACAGCCTATCCTCGGTGCAGATTTTTTATCTTACCATAATATTTTAGTAGATATGAGTCAGCGTAAGCTTATAGACCAGGTTACGACATTAAATGTAAATGCATCAGTAGTACAGATAAATCAATCTTGGGTTAACTCTATTACCGAAAATCACCCATTTTATGATTTGTTGTCTATGTATCCCGATATCACAAAACCAGCGTCATTCAGGGAAACTCCACCACATAATGTGTTACATTATATCGAAACGACGAGATCTCCAGTCTATGCTCGCACTCGACCTTTACTTCCAGACAGATATAACAAGGTTACAAAGGAATTCAGAATCATGCAGGAATTAGGTATCTGTAGGCCCCCTAAAAGCGTTTGGGCCAGTCGTTGATGATGTTTCTGATAACGCGTTTGTGCAATGTAAGACAGGACTGCAAAACGCCGTTCCGTTGTCACATCCGCTTCCTAATGTTCCCCTAGCCTTGATGACTGACGCCTCTAATACCGCTATGGGTGGTGTATTACAACAAAAAGTGAACGGTATCCGTTAGGTTATTTCTCGAAGAAATTTGCATCTACAGAATAAACATATTCAACTTACGATCGAGAGTTGCTTGTTATATACAGATCTATAAAACATTTTCGCAAATTGTTTGAGGGTCGACCCCTAACGGTGTATACAGATCACAAACCGCTATGTACTGCTTTTTCGAAATTAAGTGAGGAAGATAATGAATTATCTAGAAGGACGCGGCAACTCCTTTTTATTAGCGAGTTTACGGTCGACATTCAACATTAATGCGGCAAAGATAACTTTGTAGCCGAGATATTGTCTCGTTTGGAAACAATTTTCTTTCCGACTGTACTCGACTACAATGCACTTGCTGACGCGCAATTGCAAGACGAGTGCTTGTCACGCATGTTGAAAGAAGCGAGTGACGATAATAGAATTAAATTCAAACAAATGTTATTATCTGAATGTAACAAGCCCATTTATTGCGAAGTTCCTAACGGATTTTATTAGTACGAATTTAAATGAAAAATTTAGAAAAATTGCTTTTGACTATGTACACAACTTAAGCCATCCTGGTATAAGAACCACTAGAAAAATGGTTTCAAGATATTTTTTATGGCCCAGAATGAATAAAGACGTGGGTTTATGGGCCAAAACCAGTTTGCAATATCAGAAATGTAAGGTCAGCCGCCACGTAATATGGTGTGGGTGTAGGGGAATTCACAGAGTCTGGACGTTTCGAACACATCCACGTGGACATTGTTGGTCCTCTACCAACGTCTCCACAGGGATTTAGGTATTTAATTACGGTTATAGATAGGTGTACTCGTTGGCCAGAGGCTTACCCCGTTCAGGAAATATCTGCTGATATTGTCGCGAAGTGTATTTATGAGGGATGAATCGTTCGGTACGGTTGCCCTGTTCGGATAACTACCGATCAAGGCCACCAATTTGAATTGTTTTTGTTTAGGAAGTTAATGCAATTTTCGGAGAGCACGTTAAGCTGGCGGTCCCGGCTGCCATGAACATCTATGGCAGTCGTTATTGGGAGAGTGTCGACACAAAAGGTCCCACTGGGTCGAAGTGTCGCCGGTCTGCACCGACTGGCCTCCACATAAGATACATACATAATGCAATTTCTGGGCATTCACAAAATTAGAAGTAGCGTCTTTCACCCCCAGGCGAACGGGGCTGTAGAGAGGAGGCATCAATCACTAAAAACTACCCTTAGAGCGCGTTTGCATGATAAGTCAATGATAACACAACATGGGTAGACGAGTTAGCTACCGTGTTGTTGGGACTTAGGGCAGCCGTCCGCACGGATAATGGGGTAAGTGTCGCGCAATTAGTGTTCGGCAGGACATTGCGTTTGCCTGGTGAGTTTTTTTAACGCTCGAATGATAGAAATGATAGCGATCAGCATCTCTTAATTAGGCAAATTCGAAAAACTATCAGCAGGTATAAGCCTACATAAAATAAACTTAGTTCTAAGAAAATATTTGTGTACGCTGATTTACAGAATAAAGATTACGTTTTCATGCGCGATGGTACTGTTCATAGGTCGCTTAAACCGCCTTACGATGGGCCTTAAAAAGTATTAAAGCGAAATTCTAAAGATTTTAAAATTCAATTACCAGATCGTGAAACTTGTATTTCATTCGATCGATTGAAACCAGCTTTCACGATACAAGCAAGACACCCCTGCTTACGACAAATCTGTAGTTAAGGAAAATGATAGTCGCGATGTTCTATTCTCAGAAGCGCAGCAAAATTTGCAACTGAGCCGCAAGTGTCGAGAAGCGGCCGGGTAATTCGAAGACCTGTGAGGTTCACAGATTAGGTATTCCCACACTGCAAAGTAAAGTAAGATCGGTAGTATTGTAATGTAGCGCAGGTCTTAAATAACGTGGGAATTATATACTTGTGCAGGAAAGTGCTTTAGGACATGCCTAACTACTTACTTGTTAGATTATGATTAGAAATATTAAGCTCTATAGGGTAAGCAACTAGGTCTATATTATATTACTATTAACTAAGAGACAAGCTGAAATGTTATGTGATTGTATTGGATACGTGATACATAAACAATTATGATAAGTTTAATTTCAAATAGTGAATAGTTATTATGTTATTACAGTTGGATTTATATTAGTATATTTCAATACGCGATGATTGTGTAGTATGAATGCAAGTTAAAGATTAAAATATAATTTAATAATTAATAACAGTATATATTTAGATACCTAAGTTAGCGTAATTCTATTATTTCGTACCTACTTACCTCTCTGATTAGCATAAGTTGTGTTCTTTGTGACCTACATAAGTTGTTGACATAGCGATTAGCCAGTGTGTAATGTTTAAAAGTAAAATTAGTTAATTAAGCTATTTTAGGTGATGCAACCAAATTATTTTTAATAAGTAAATTGTATTTCGCCAATTTCATTTATTCTTTTGAAAACTTTTGTTGCCGTTAGTCATTTATATGTTTTTGAGTAAAATGGGCTATATAAAATAAATTCACGTAATAGGGAAAATAATTATAAGTGAACATTGTGGTCCTTGAATACACATATAAATAATTATAAGTGAACATTGTGGTCCTTGAATACACATATAAATAATTATAAGTGAACATTGTGGTCCTTGAATACACATATAAATAATTATAAGTGAACATTGTGGTCCTTGAATACACATATCAATTTCGGTATCGTTCCTCTTTTATTTTATCTCTTTCGAATTGGACTCAACTGGACAATAACCCTAAAATACACTTTATGTTAATTACATTATCGCATTGGGTGTAAGTCTGTTATGATAGTGTAAGATAGTATATAAATAAATAAATATAGATACGATTAGTACACCAGGCTATTCTCAGTCAGGCTGAAGCTCCCGAAATGCTATTGCCAACGCCGCGCCGCCGTAGCACAGTATCACCGAATTGTCTGAAAGAAGAGCTTAATCACATTCTGTCTTGTTTGGGAATTCAACCTGAGACGCTTTTACTACAAATACAGCAGCAAGGCGGAATCTTCCACGTTGATGTTATAATGGTGGCCACCCAGCGTGTCATGTTCATCAATATTCTTTGTGTATAATAAAATCTACTATGGTGTCAACATAATTTACAACTTGTAAACAGTAATCCATTGATTACTTTAAGTTTTATAGTCGCTCAAGATGTGTTGCGCACATGTGCGGTCATCCGATATCGCCCACTTATTATCCTCTTATTACCGTACCAAGTAAGTATTGCATCGACGCTTCTGTATAAGTGTTGTCAGATCTAAGTTCTGTAAGTGGGAGTCTTGTCATATAAGTTTGCGCTTATGTTCGCTGCTGATTGTGTTTCGAGGGTGACGTCTAGATCGAATGAAATACTAAATTGTAACATTTAGAAACTGTGAGTTGCTGCTCACAGTTTCTAAATGTTACAATTTAAACACCTTCTGTAAATGTGCCGGTAGACGGCGCGGTCTGATTATTATGACGTGAGATATACCACATGCACACCTGCCTAACCTTCTTAGGACATAAAATTCTATGTACGTATGTAACAAAATATTATTAAAATAATAACTAGACAAGTAGGAGCAATGACGACAGCTAACAATCAGTTCAAAAATACAAAAGTTTGTCTAATAGCGGGACTAGGTATGTACCACACCGTACATACCGTACAGTAATATTTCGTACCTCTGTGTGTGTTGTTTCTCTTCTATATCTAATATTTATCTTACGCAATTCGCAATGACCTCAAACAAGCATGGGTATAAATTAATTTGTGACGTTTTAAGAAAGTTAAGGAAAATAGGCATTCGTTCCACTCTCAAAAAGTAATTGGAAAAAGTATTATTATAGTAAAGTTGTGTTGTTCTTGTTGTGTTTTGTTCGGCTGCCATCGACGCCAACCTTTTGTCTTGACTGGCGGACTACGCGTAACTTAAGTGATAACTGAAAAGGCTTCTAAACATAAACTTAAGCTTAAGTTTGATCGGCCATTAATTCAGCAATATTGTAGATATTTATCAAAAAGGCAAGTAATTTGGGCCAGGCTGGCAAACACTGTTCACTTAGGTTTGGAATTTATAAGTATTAGTTTCTGTTCTCAATGAATATATAATTAAATCTTAACAATAGTTTCAAACTACCTGACTTGCCAACTTTTTAAATTGTTACAGTTAAAGTAAATATTGCAGTATTTGTATGTTTCATAGTGGTAACACTCCGGGTGTATGACGCACGCACTCAAAGCATCCTCCCGCAATCCGATACAATAAACTAAATAGGTTTAAGATTTTTGATCTGGAAACTAAAGCACCAGATGACGTTACACCAGATTTACAAACTTCATAACATTCGGAATAGTTTCCGCTTGTTTTTACGAAGTAGCATTTTAACAGACCATTGTATACATAGTCTTGTGATTATGTAATGTACTGGAAATAGAGACTGAAAATCGTGGGCGGAAAACCGAGTCTACGAAAAACTCGTTCAATGTTATTTATGTATCCCCGAATTAATCATACTAACGTTACACGGAGGAAAGATTTTTCTTCGTTACACAATTGGTTATGCTATGTTTATGAAACACGGACACGTGTGAAGTAGTAGACCGCTGAACTGTCAAGTTAAATGTGTCTTTTAACTCAACACTTACTTATTGTAACATATGCATATAACGTTGTTAATTAGGACATAGTAAAAACTGCTTTACAGACAAAACGACAGAATCACAACCCTTATTTGTTTTTAAATTAAAACGTTTTTGTCTGGACAGATAATCTTTTGAAAAACGCTGTCTGTTATTTAATTAATGTTCATTACTTAACTATTGCAGGCTTTGAAGACCTATGGTCAGTGATGGACTATAATTTGAGCCAATTACTTTTAATGAAATAAACTTTAACTAATACAGGCTCGGCCGTGGTAGGTATTATAATATGCATATTATGTTTTTGTATATTTGGTATTTATGTTGCAGAACACTTGAGATTCTAAAATAAAACACAAGTGTTCATCAGCTGATAAATTTGATGTAGTTTAAGTAGATACAGTAACGAAAATTCTATATAATCTACAAACTAATTTGTCTATCAAGCAAATATTCGGCGGGAGCATTCCTTTACTAGTTTTGGGGCCGTATTCAACTTGGTGAGTCTCTTATTCGTTTTCTGAGCACTAACATAGTTGTGTTGTTTTGTTCGCTTTATCATCGCTTTTGTATAACTTATTGGCCTGGAAAATTACGATGTTAAGATAAACGAAAATATATTGTGTTTAAAATATACTTGTGATACTTCTAAAGTAAATGTATTTTTATGCAATTGCATCTCGTTATAATATTACGCATGAATAAAATAGATTTGAAAGTTTTACATTGATGTACGAAAAATCTCCAAATCACGAATAAATTGGTATTGGTATGCCAATTATATTTACACAAAGAACTTTTACCTGTGCGGAGGGCACACTCATGGCTCAGTTCACTAATACATCGGCACTATCATACTAGCATGCTGAGAGTTGTAAGTTCGACCCTCTCACAGCTACCATTTGTGTAATCCTGAGTTAGTTGTTTCGAGTCTGAGTGTGCATTACATATTTGCAAAATCTTATAATTATACACATTATTCTAACATTGCATAAAATGCAACCATATAACAAGAATCACTTTAATTTTATTTTCAATGTCTTTCTCTTTAACGAAAATTATTGCATTATGATACGATTGCGTTTCTGTACAAACACCTTATACAAAGTTTATTATTTTTATAAATAAACAACAACATTCGGTCACAAATAAAACGTTTCGCGAGCTCGTAAAGCTCTGTTGGTTACTCTTCAGGAGTCATGACTGCTCATCGCGCGCACCGCTCCGCTCGTCAACACCACTGCCCTCTGTAAAAGTTTCGAGCGGTGAATCCAAATGGACCACTATCTCGATCATCTTCGAAGCATTTGAGTTATAGCGCAGTTGAGATTTCAGTGCCAAGCGTAGCGGTTATGCCAGCTCGCGGGCGCAAAAGGAATCGCAGAATTTATTTTTATCTTCGTCTACTGAAGTATGTTCTTTAAGTGCTCACAAAGAAATAAAGTTCTTTGTGAGCATTTTTGTTGTGATACACCCGCAATACCAGATTCTTTTGTAGTTAGACAGAAGTGTCTTGAAATCCGGATATCACCTGCATTATACAGCTTTGAGCATGAATCACTTTTGATTCTGTAATTAATTAGTTTCTTGATGCGGTCTAATATGTTTTCACTACTGTTCTATGATAATGTATCCGCTTGTGGGTTAGCAGAGTATTATATCAGCGTTTCGACCTGAGGGAGAGATCGATATTTATCAAGATAATAAAGCTCTTTCGAAGTTTGTCGAGATTATTTGACGCGATGCGATATTTAATCAACGGCTTTCGACGGCTTTATCGTTTTTCATACGTTTTACATAAAGGCCTTACAAAACTTTGCACATACATAACTTTGAACTTTACTTACAGGTCAACGTAATTCAATTATGAGCGTAGTTTGTTTTGTGTTTCTATTAGTATGCATCACATCCCTACCCAATGAGTTTTACAAAATATAATGACAGGTAATGTCCTCCAGATCTAATTTCCGTTACGGCAGCTAATCTTAAAGGAGGCTAGCCATCTGTGGAGGAGATATTATAGAGAACAGTCGCGTGCACAAACTCAAGTGCACTCTCTATTCCCTGTCATAGTCCGATACGACAAGAGGTAGATCAGGCGCAGGACCAACGACTTTATGTGCTTGCCGAGGCAAAAAGGCCGACGCCGCGGCCAACTCCCTTACTTCGGGCTGCTATTAAATATGGAAAATCCATTAACTTTCTTGTTGCCTCGACCTATCTACATATGTGATCTATGTGATCGAACCCGAGACCTCAACCACAGCAGTCGCATCTATTCCCGCCGCGCCACCGCGACTACCTGTCACGACAGCTAATTATGTATATCTTTGGTTTAATATAATTATATGTAAATCTTCAGAGACTATTTTATATTTTCTTATCTTGATTACAGAAAATATGATAAAATTTTCTGTTATAATTTTGTAACAGGAGTTCTAAGATATGATCGTTTATGAACACAATAAAAATAATATTACAAATGTAATAACTGCTGTATCGGTTGACTAATTTGTCTGAGAGCACTGAGCGAGGTGAGTGAAAGGTCGTCACGCAATGGTTTCAACAAACACCTGACAATTATTATTGTTATGACTTGGTTTCTTCAAAGTAACAAATCACGTAGATTGTGAATATTAATGTACTACAAGATTTGTATTACAGTGTGGTTAAATTTCTAAATCAAATATTACAAATATGTATGCATTAGAATGTTTGTGATTATCATTGTTTTATTTGTATAATCACTTTTCGTAATGAACACCACAAAAACCATGGTTTGTTTGCTAAAAATAAAATATGTTTAAAATTGTTGGACGTTTAAAGCAATGACTCTATATTATATACCTACCAATAATAACGATATTCAGTACTTTTCCCTACAGTACTGCTATGTTTTATTAAAAGGATGAGTAGACATTCGTCGTAGCAAGTGTAGCAAATAAATGCCTACGTGAGCGTACCTGGTAAACACATGGGGTTATGGCGCGTGACCACTTCAACTGCAGTATCATTTACATTGTCATCAATCGTACTTTGCTATTTTGTTGTATGTCTGACTACTAACCACAGGCTACATACGTTGACTACCTATTCAAAAGCGGCGTCTTCACGTCACGTGAATCTTATTCAGAGGGTATATTGAATTAAGACAGAAGGCTCACGTACTCGCCATATACCAACGCTGACGAATGAGCCAGCTTACTGCACACATGACAACCACATTTTCATTCCTCTGCTTTATATAAAACCAGCTATAATAATGTTATAAGTAGAACTAAATTCATATGAGTCGGGGATACAGCAAAAAATTATGGGTACTATAATCAACGAAAAACCGAGCCAGTTGTATTATTATAAGAATTGCTTTGTTACAGATTTTTAATAATAAAGGTAACTTTTAAACTTTAAAGAAGAAAGTTTCTTTGAAGGTGACCACAAAAATGGCTTGATAATTGAGACAATTAATGTTTACAAAAAAATGTAACTGGCGAAGATTTAAAAAAATTATATTTATTTCTTAAACACCAAGATCAGACAGTTAAGTGAAATGAGCAAGCAATACTTCGCGCGTACCTAACTGTTATTCATAATTCGCAAATGTATTAACTCTCGATCGTCAGTGTGCAAGGTAAACAGATCCCGTGAATTGTTTGTTTTCGTTTAAGATTTGTTGGATACTGAGAAACACAGGTAAAACAGCCAACATTTTCCTCATTCGAGCAAGTTCTTGATTTCACATAAAA